>JAAAWM010009726.1:0-27348 GCA_036873465.1 Thinopyrum obtusiflorum
GCTTGAAAGAAAATGGTAGGCATCATAGCATTGGCATAGCAAAAGAGTGAGCAAACTAGCATAGCAAAGATAGTAGTGATTTCGAGGGTATGATCATCTTGCCTGCACAGTTATCAGAGTTGACTGGATCCTCGAAAGCAAACTCAACGGGCTACTCATTAGCGAACTCGTCTCCCGGCTCTACCCAAACAAGACAAACAAGCAACGAGGGCACAAATCAACCACGTGCAACTCAAACAACATGATGCAAAGATGGTATGCGATGCGGGATGCATATGCAAGATTTGACAAGGGATGCATGACCCTGGCCTCAACTTGGGAATCCAAGTGTGCCACTGGAAAGATAAGATGAAATCGCTTGAAAACAATATAAAGAACGCCGGAATCGGAGTTACGGTTTGGAAATGGCAAGCAATTCAAATATGACACCGGTCTGCGATTTACAGCAAGTAGCCATCTAAATGCAACGAGATGAACATGCTACAGCACCCAAACATGACAACAAAATACATGGTAGGGATGCATTCTAGATGCTTAACAAAAGCCTAGCACTGAGCTATGGCCAATTCATCAATTAACAAGTTCAAACAAGCATGGCAAAAATGCATATGGCAAATAGATCTCAGACTTAGTGAAATTAACACTTGTCTGGAATTTCAGATCAGGTAGCACTCTTCGAAGCAACAAAACTACATGCTACAGGACCTGAACATGGAAACGTAAAGCATGGCATGGAGATACTCAAAGAGCTTAACAAAAGTCCCTTAGTGACGGGGGGGGGGGGGGGGGGGGGGGGGGGGGGGGGGGGGGGGGGGGGGGGGGGGGGGGGGGGGGGGGGGGGGGGGGGGGGGGGGGGGGGGGGGGGGGGGGGGGGGGGGGGGGGGGGGGGGGGGGGGGGGGGGGGGGGGGGGGGGGGGGGGGGGGGGGGGGGGGGGGGGGGGGGGGGGGGGGGGGGGGGGGGGGGGGGGGGGGGGGGGGGGGGGGGGGGGGGGGGGGGGGGGGGGGGGGGGGGGGGGGGGGGGGGGGGGGGGGGGGGGGGGGGGGGGGGGGGGGGGGGGGGGGGGGGGGGGGGGGGGGGGGGGGGGGGGGGGGGGGGGGGGGGGGGGGGGGGGGGGGGGGGGGGGGGGGGGGGGGGGGGGGGGGGGGGGGGGGGGGGGGGGGGGGGGGGGGGGGGGGGGGGGGGGGGGGGGGGGGGGGGGGGGGGGGGGGGGGGGGGGGGGGGGGGGGGGGGGGGGGGGGGGGGGGGGGGGGGGGGGGGGGGGGGGGGGGGGGGGGGGGGGGGGGGGGGGGGGGGGGGGGGGGGGGGGGGGGGGGGGGGGGGGGGGGGGGGGGGGGGGGGGGGGGGGGGGGGGGGGGGGGGGGGGGGGGGGGGGGGGGGGGGGGGGGGGGGGGGGGGGGGGGGGGGGGGGGGGGGGGGGGGGGGGGGGGGGGGGGGGGGGGGGGGGGGGGGGGGGGGGGGGGGGGGGGGGGGGGGGGGGGGGGGGGGGGGGGGGGGGGGGGGGGGGGGGGGGGGGGGGGGGGGGGGGGGGGGGGGGGGGGGGGGGGGGGGGGGGGGGGGGGGGGGGGGGGGGGGGGGGGGGGGGGGGGGGGGGGGGGGGGGGGGGGGGGGGGGGGGGGGGGGGGGGGGGGGGGGGGGGGGGGGGGGGGGGGGGGGGGGGGGGGGGGGGGGGGGGGGGGGGGGGGGGGGGGGGGGGGGGGGGGGGGGGGGGGGGGGGGGGGGGGGGGGGGGGGGGGGGGGGGGGGGGGGGGGGGGGGGGGGGGGGGGGGGGGGGGGGGGGGGGGGGGGGGGGGGGGGGGGGGGGGGGGGGGGGGGGGGGGGGGGGGGGGGGGGGGGGGGGGGGGGGGGGGGGGGGGGGGGGGGGGGGGGGGGGGGGGGGGGGGGGGGGGGGGGGGGGGGGGGGGGGGGGGGGGGGGGGGGGGGGGGGGGGGGGGGGGGGGGGGGGGGGGGGGGGGGGGGGGGGGGGGGGGGGGGGGGGGGGGGGGGGGGGGGGGGGGGGGGGGGGGGGGGGGGGGGGGGGGGGGGGGGGGGGGGGGGGGGGGGGGGGGGGGGGGGGGGGGGGGGGGGGGGGGGGGGGGGGGGGGGGGGGGGGGGGGGGGGGGGGGGGGGGGGGGGGGGGGGGGGGGGGGGGGGGGGGGGGGGGGGGGGGGGGGGGGGGGGGGGGGGGGGGGGGGGGGGGGGGGGGGGGGGGGGGGGGGGGGGGGGGGGGGGGGGGGGGGGGGGGGGGGGGGGGGGGGGGGGGGGGGGGGGGGGGGGGGGGGGGGGGGGGGGGGGGGGGGGGGGGGGGGGGGGGGGGGGGGGGGGGGGGGGGGGGGGGGGGGGGGGGGGGGGGGGGGGGGGGGGGGGGGGGGGGGGGGGGGGGGGGGGGGGGGGGGGGGGGGGGGGGGGGGGGGGGGGGGGGGGGGGGGGGGGGGGGGGGGGGGGGGGGGGGGGGGGGGGGGGGGGGGGGGGGGGGGGGGGGGGGGGGGGGGGGGGGGGGGGGGGGGGGGGGGGGGGGGGGGGGGGGGGGGGGGGGGGGGGGGGGGGGGGGGGGGGGGGGGGGGGGGGGGGGGGGGGGGGGGGGGGGGGGGGGGGGGGGGGGGGGGGGGGGGGGGGGGGGGGGGGGGGGGGGGGGGGGGGGGGGGGGGGGGGGGGGGGGGGGGGGGGGGGGGGGGGGGGGGGGGGGGGGGGGGGGGGGGGGGGGGGGGGGGGGGGGGGGGGGGGGGGGGGGGGGGGGGGGGGGGGGGGGGGGGGGGGGGGGGGGGGGGGGGGGGGGGGGGGGGGGGGGGGGGGGGGGGGGGGGGGGGGGGGGGGGGGGGGGGGGGGGGGGGGGGGGGGGGGGGGGGGGGGGGGGGGGGGGGGGGGGGGGGGGGGGGGGGGGGGGGGGGGGGGGGGGGGGGGGGGGGGGGGGGGGGGGGGGGGGGGGGGGGGGGGGGGGGGGGGGGGGGGGGGGGGGGGGGGGGGGGGGGGGGGGGGGGGGGGGGGGGGGGGGGGGGGGGGGGGGGGGGGGGGGGGGGGGGGGGGGGGGGGGGGGGGGGGGGGGGGGGGGGGGGGGGGGGGGGGGGGGGGGGGGGGGGGGGGGGGGGGGGGGGGGGGGGGGGGGGGGGGGGGGGGGGGGGGGGGGGGGGGGGGGGGGGGGGGGGGGGGGGGGGGGGGGGGGGGGGGGGGGGGGGGGGGGGGGGGGGGGGGGGGGGGGGGGGGGGGGGGGGGGGGGGGGGGGGGGGGGGGGGGGGGGGGGGGGGGGGGGGGGGGGGGGGGGGGGGGGGGGGGGGGGGGGGGGGGGGGGGGGGGGGGGGGGGGGGGGGGGGGGGGGGGGGGGGGGGGGGGGGGGGGGGGGGGGGGGGGGGGGGGGGGGGGGGGGGGGGGGGGGGGGGGGGGGGGGGGGGGGGGGGGGGGGGGGGGGGGGGGGGGGGGGGGGGGGGGGGGGGGGGGGGGGGGGGGGGGGGGGGGGGGGGGGGGGGGGGGGGGGGGGGGGGGGGGGGGGGGGGGGGGGGGGGGGGGGGGGGGGGGGGGGGGGGGGGGGGGGGGGGGGGGGGGGGGGGGGGGGGGGGGGGGGGGGGGGGGGGGGGGGGGGGGGGGGGGGGGGGGGGGGGGGGGGGGGGGGGGGGGGGGGGGGGGGGGGGGGGGGGGGGGGGGGGGGGGGGGGGGGGGGGGGGGGGGGGGGGGGGGGGGGGGGGGGGGGGGGGGGGGGGGGGGGGGGGGGGGGGGGGGGGGGGGGGGGGGGGGGGGGGGGGGGGGGGGGGGGGGGGGGGGGGGGGGGGGGGGGGGGGGGGGGGGGGGGGGGGGGGGGGGGGGGGGGGGGGGGGGGGGGGGGGGGGGGGGGGGGGGGGGGGGGGGGGGGGGGGGGGGGGGGGGGGGGGGGGGGGGGGGGGGGGGGGGGGGGGGGGGGGGGGGGGGGGGGGGGGGGGGGGGGGGGGGGGGGGGGGGGGGGGGGGGGGGGGGGGGGGGGGGGGGGGGGGGGGGGGGGGGGGGGGGGGGGGGGGGGGGGGGGGGGGGGGGGGGGGGGGGGGGGGGGGGGGGGGGGGGGGGGGGGGGGGGGGGGGGGGGGGGGGGGGGGGGGGGGGGGGGGGGGGGGGGGGGGGGGGGGGGGGGGGGGGGGGGGGGGGGGGGGGGGGGGGGGGGGGGGGGGGGGGGGGGGGGGGGGGGGGGGGGGGGGGGGGGGGGGGGGGGGGGGGGGGGGGGGGGGGGGGGGGGGGGGGGGGGGGGGGGGGGGGGGGGGGGGGGGGGGGGGGGGGGGGGGGGGGGGGGGGGGGGGGGGGGGGGGGGGGGGGGGGGGGGGGGGGGGGGGGGGGGGGGGGGGGGGGGGGGGGGGGGGGGGGGGGGGGGGGGGGGGGGGGGGGGGGGGGGGGGGGGGGGGGGGGGGGGGGGGGGGGGGGGGGGGGGGGGGGGGGGGGGGGGTCATATCTAAGGAGCGAAAGTATAACACCCTCGATGCGACTATAGCTCCCACATGTCGAGGCACGACTTAGAGACATAATCGCATTGAAGGCATATGTCGCAAGTTAGGCAATATTCACAACATCCCATGTAATATAATAATGAAAGGGGAGATAACATAGTTGGCTTACACTCGCCACGTCAATCAAGTACATAAATAACATTACATCATCCAAACACTCATGGCCCAACTACGGCTCCAAAATAAAAGAGAACCCAACATGCGACACGGTCCTAATCACCCCCCAACTGGGCACCACTACTGATCATCGGGAAAGGAAACATAGTAACATTGAGAGTCTTCGTCGAACTCCCACTTGAGCTCGTACGCGTCTCTTGGAGCGGAATCATCAGGCCCTGCATCTGGTGTAATAGTAATCTGTGAGCCACAGGGACTCAGCAATCTCGCACCCTCGCGATCAAGACTATTTAAGCTTATAGGTAAGGCAAGGTGAATATGAGTGGAGCTGCAGCAAGCGACTAGCAAGTATGGTGGCTAACTTATTCACAAAGGAGAGCGAGAAGAGGAGGCAAAGCGCGAGCGAGAAACTAGAGAGCAACCTGCGCAAACATTACTCCAACACCGTGTCCACTTCCCGGACTCCACCGAGAAGAGGCCATCACGGTAACACACTCAGTTGATTCATTTTAATCAAATTAAGGTTCAAGTTATCTACAACCGGACATTAACAAATTCCCATCTTCCCATAACCGTGGGCACGGCTTTTGAAAGTTCAATCCCTGCAGGGGAGTCCCAACTTAGCCCATGACAAGCTCTCACGGGGGGGGGGGGGGGGGGGGGGGGGGGGGGGGGGGGGGGGGGGGGGGGGGGGGGGGGGGGGGGGGGGGGGGGGGGGGGGGGGGGGGGGGGGGGGGGGGGGGGGGGGGGGGGGGGGGGGGGGGGGGGGGGGGGGGGGGGGGGGGGGGGGGGGGGGGGGGGGGGGGGGGGGGGGGGGGGGGGGGGGGGGGGGGGGGGGGGGGGGGGGGGGGGGGGGGGGGGGGGGGGGGGGGGGGGGGGGGGGGGGGGGGGGGGGGGGGGGGGGGGGGGGGGGGGGGGGGGGGGGGGGGGGGGGGGGGGGGGGGGGGGGGGGGGGGGGGGGGGGGGGGGGGGGGGGGGGGGGGGGGGGGGGGGGGGGGGGGGGGGGGGGGGGGGGGGGGGGGGGGGGGGGGGGGGGGGGGGGGGGGGGGGGGGGGGGGGGGGGGGGGGGGGGGGGGGGGGGGGGGGGGGGGGGGGGGGGGGGGGGGGGGGGGGGGGGGGGGGGGGGGGGGGGGGGGGGGGGGGGGGGGGGGGGGGGGGGGGGGGGGGGGGGGGGGGGGGGGGGGGGGGGGGGGGGGGGGGGGGGGGGGGGGGGGGGGGGGGGGGGGGGGGGGGGGGGGGGGGGGGGGGGGGGGGGGGGGGGGGGGGGCTGAGCAAAGCGGTAACATAGTCAATCAACGGTTTGCTAGGACATGGTGGGTTAGAGGTTTAACATGGCAATTTGGGAGGCATGATAAGCAAGTGGTAGGCATCGTAGCATAGGCATAGCAAAAGAGCGAGCATCTAACATAGCAAAGATAGTAGTGATTTCGAGGGTATGATCATCTTGCCTGCAAAGTTGTCAGAGTTGACTGGATCCTCGAAAGCAAACTCAACAGGCTCCTCTTTAGCGAACTCATCTCCCGGCTCTACCCAAACAAGACAAACAAGCAACAAGGACACAATCAACCACGTGCAAGGCTCAAACAATAAAATGCAAGGATGGTATGCTATGCGGGATGCAAAATGTGATGCATATGCAAGATTTGACAAGGAATGAATGAACCTGGCCTCAACTTGGAAATCCAAGTGTGCCACTAGAAAGATGAGCTGAAATCGCTTGAAAATGATATAAAGAACGCCGGAATCGGAGTTACGGTTTGGAAATGGCAAGCAATTCAAATATGACCATGATCTGCGATTTACAGCAAGTAGCCATCTAAATGCAACAAGATGAACATGCTACAACACCCAAACATGGCATAAAAATACATGGCAGGGATCCATTCAAGATTCTTAACAAAATACTAGCACTGAGCTACGGCCAATTCATCCATTAACAGGTTCAAACAAGCATGGCAAAAATGCATTTGGTAAACAGATTTCAGACTTAGTGAAATTAACACTTGTCTGGAATTTCAGATCAGATAGCACTCTTCGGAGCATGAAAACTATATGGAGCTGCAGCAAGCGACTAGCATCTATGGTGGCTATCCTGTTCGCAAAAGAGAGCGAGGGGGGGGGGGGGGGGGGGGGGGGGGGGGGGGGGGGGGGGGGGGGGGGGGGGGGGGGGGGGGGGGGGGGGGGGGGGGGGGGGGGGGGGGGGGGGGGGGGGGGGGGGGGGGGGGGGGGGGGGGGGGGGGGGGGGGGGGGGGGGGGGGGGGGGGGGGGGGGGGGGGGGGGGGGGGGGGGGGGGGGGGGGGGGGGGGGGGGGGGGGGGGGGGGGGGGGGGGGGGGGGGGGGGGGGGGGGGGGGGGGGGGGGGGGGGGGGGGGGGGGGGGGGGGGGGGGGGGGGGGGGGGGGGGGGGGGGGGGGGGGGGGGGGGGGGGGGGGGGGGGGGGGGGGGGGGGGGGGGGGGGGGGGGGGGGGGGGGGGGGGGGGGGGGGGGGGGGGGGGGGGGGGGGGGGGGGGGGGGGGGGGGGGGGGGGGGGGGGGGGGGGGGGGGGGGGGGGGGGGGGGGGGGGGGGGGGGGGGGGGGGGGGGGGGGGGGGGGGGGGGGGGGGGGGGGGGGGGGGGGGGGGGGGGGGGGGGGGGGGGGGGGGGGGGGGGGGGGGGGGGGGGGGGGGGGGGGGGGGGGGGGGGGGGGGGGGGGGGGGGGGGGGGGGGGGGGGGGGGGGGGGGGGGGGGGGGGGGGGGGGGGGGGGGGGGGGGGGGGGGGGGGGGGGGGGGGGGGGGGGGGGGGGGGGGGGGGGGGGGGGGGGGGGGGGGGGGGGGGGGGGGGGGGGGGGGGGGGGGGGGGGGGGGGGGGGGGGGGGGGGGGGGGGGGGGGGGGGGGGGGGGGGGGGGGGGGGGGGGGGGGGGGGGGGGGGGGGGGGGGGGGGGGGGGGGGGGGGGGGGGGGGGGGGGGGGGGGGGGGGGGGGGGGGGGGGGGGGGGGGGGGGGGGGGGGGGGGGGGGGGGGGGGGGGGGGGGGGGGGGGGGGGGGGGGGGGGGGGGGGGGGGGGGGGGGGGGGGGGGGGGGGGGGGGGGGGGGGGGGGGGGGGGGGGGGGGGGGGGGGGGGGGGGGGGGGGGGGGGGGGGGGGGGGGGGGGGGGGGGGGGGGGGGGGGGGGGGGGGGGGGGGGGGGGGGGGGGGGGGGGGGGGGGGGGGGGGGGGGGGGGGGGGGGGGGGGGGGGGGGGGGGGGGGGGGGGGGGGGGGGGGGGGGGGGGGGGGGGGGGGGGGGGGGGGGGGGGGGGGGGGGGGGGGGGGGGGGGGGGGGGGGGGGGGGGGGGGGGGGGGGGGGGGGGGGGGGGGGGGGGGGGGGGGGGGGGGGGGGGGGGGGGGGGGGGGGGGGGGGGGGGGGGGGGGGGGGGGGGGGGGGGGGGGGGGGGGGGGGGGGGGGGGGGGGGGGGGGGGGGGGGGGGGGGGGGGGGGGGGGGGGGGGGGGGGGGGGGGGGGGGGGGGGGGGGGGGGGGGGGGGGGGGGGGGGGGGGGGGGGGGGGGGGGGGGGGGGGGGGGGGGGGGGGGGGGGGGGGGGGGGGGGGGGGGGGGGGGGGGGGGGGGGGGGGGGGGGGGGGGGGGGGGGGGGGGGGGGGGGGGGGGGGGGGGGGGGGGGGGGGGGGGGGGGGGGGGGGGGGGGGGGGGGGGGGGGGGGGGGGGGGGGGGGGGGGGGGGGGGGGGGGGGGGGGGGGGGGGGGGGGGGGGGGGGGGGGGGGGGGGGGGGGGGGGGGGGGGGGGGGGGGGGGGGGGGGGGGGGGGGGGGGGGGGGGGGGGGGGGGGGGGGGGGGGGGGGGGGGGGGGGGGGGGGGGGGGGGGGGGGGGGGGGGGGGGGGGGGGGGGGGGGGGGGGGGGGGGGGGGGGGGGGGGGGGGGGGGGGGGGGGGGGGGGGGGGGGTAACTTAATTAAAATGAATCAACTGAGTGTGTTACCGTGATGGCCTCTTCTCAACGGAGTCCGGGAAGTGGACACGGTGTTGGAGTAATGCTTGCGCAGGTTGCTCTCTAGTTTCTCGCTCGCGCTTTGCCTCCTCTTCTCGCTCTCTTTTGCGAACAGGATAGCCACCATATATGCTAGTCACTTGCTGCAGCTCCACATATATTTACCTTACCTTACCTATAAGCTTAAATAGTCTTGATCGCGAGGGTGCGAGATTGCTGAGTCCCTGTGGCTCACAGATTACTATTACACCAGATGCAGGGCCTGATGATTCCGCTCCAGGTGACGCGCTCGAGCTCAAGTGGGAGTTCGACGAGGACTCTCAACGTTATTATGTTTCCTTTCCTGATGAACAGTAGTGGTGCCCAGTTGGGGGTGATCGGGACCATGTCGCATGTTGGGTTATCTTTTATTTTGGCGTCGTAGTCGGGCCATGAGTGTTTTGAATGATGTAATGTTATTTATGTACCTTGATTGACGTGGCGAGTGTAAGCCAACTATGTTCTCTCCCCTTTATTATTATATTACATGGGATGTGTAAAGATTACCTTACTTGCGACATATGCCTTCAATGTGATTATGTCTCTAAGTCGTGCCTTGACACGTGGGAGCTATAGTTGCATCGAGGGTGTGACACCATTGAGCTCCTTCCATCAGATATTACATACAAACCACGTCGAGCTATTAAATCCCGAGTACTGGCTGACTTCTTCGCCGAATAGAGAGAGGTCGAACTCCCTAAAGAGTACGGCGCATATTCCAATTGGGTTATGTTTTCGATGGCTCCAAAATGCTGGCAGGGCTAGGGGTGGGCATCGTCTTAACGTCACCAACTGGAGACGTCGCTCAGTATGTACTCCAAATACTATACACAGACTCCAAAAATGCAGCCGAATACGAGGCCTTATTGCATGGTCTCCGGATGGCTGTCTCCATGGGCATACAACGCCTAGAAGTGCGTGGGGACTCAAACCTTGCAATATCTCAAATAAATGGAGACTTCGACGCCAAAGATCCAAAGATGGCAGCTTACCGTAATGCTGTCATAAAAATGTCGGCCCGGTTCGAGGGGCTCGAGTTCCACCATGTGGCTCGAGAAAGTAATCAGGCGGCGGACGTCCTTGCTCGTATCGGTGCTAAGTGCGACCCCCTTCCACCCAATATCTTTCTGGAAAGGCTTTTTAAGCCATCTGTAGTGTGGCAGGGGGAAAACAACAACACTAGTCCGGATCCGAACATAACCCCAGATTCTGAAAACACCGACATCATCGGAGGCTCAGCCACCGACATAACACCGTCGGCGCATCTCATCATGGCAGTCATTGCGCCATGGACCGAACCCTTCCTAGCCTACCTTAACAAGAAGGAGCTTCCTGAGGACCAGAATGAGGCCCACTGCATCGTCCGGCGATCAAAGGCCTACAAGGTTCATGATGGAGAGCTCTACAAGAAAAGCGCTACCAGAGTTCTTCAACGATGTATCTCCGAGGAAGAGGGGCGGCAGCTTTTGGCTGAAATTCACGCCGGACTCGGCGGTCACCACGCCGCAGCTCGGGCCCTTGTTAGCAAGGCCTTTCGTACAGGGTTTTATTGGCCGACGGCCCGAGCAGATGCGCAGGACCTTGTCCAACGTTGCGTTGGATGCCAACTCTTTGCCAACCAAAGCCATATGCCCCCACTGCCTTACAAACAATCCCCATCACTTGGTCTTTTGCGGTCTGGGGACTCGATATGGTCGGACCCCTTAAAGGAGGAAGCCATAAGAGAAAGTATCTGCTGGTCATGGTGGATAAATTCACTAAGTGGATAGAGGCCAAACCAGTCAAAACGGCCGAAGCGGGGCCAGTAATAGATTTCATATCTGGCGTGGTACACCGTTATGGTGTCCCGCACAGCATAATCACCAATAATGGATCTAATTTCATAGTCGATGAAGTGAAAACCTAGTGTGATAATCTAGGCATTAAGCTCGATTATGCCTCGGTCTATCACCCACAGACAAACGGTTAAGTCGAACGGGCTAGTGGTCTTATTATGAGCAGCATCAAACCTAGACTAGTGTTGTCTTTGAAAGAATTAGACAAGCACTGGGTGGAGGAACTTGACTCCGTACTCTGGGGGCTGCGGACCACGCCCAACCGCACTACTGGATATACACCTTTCTTCATGGTGTATGATACGTCTCCAACGTATCTATAATTTTTGATTGTTCCATGTTATTATATTATCAACCTTGGATTTTTTATATGCATTTATATGCTATTTTATATGATTTTTGGGACTAACCTATTAACCTAGAGCCCAATGCCAGTTTCTGTTTTTTCCTTGTTTCAGTGTATCGCAGAAAAGGAAAATCAAACAGAGTCCAATTGACCTGAAACTTCACGGAACTTATTTTTGGAAGGAAAGCAACCCGGGAGACTTGAAGTCCACGTAAATGAAGCAATGAGGAAGCCACGAGGTAGGGGGCGCGCCCACCCCCTGGGTGCGCCCTCCACCCTCGTGGGCCCCTCCTGGCTCCCCTGACGTACTTCTTCCGCCTATATATCTCCATATACCCTAAAACAATCGGGGAACACAATAGATCGGGAGTTCCGCCGCCAGAAGCCTCCGTAGCCACCGAAAGCCAATCAAGACCCGTTCCGGCACCCTGCCAGAGGGGGAACTCCTCTTTGGTGGCTATCTTCGTCATCCCGGTGCTCTCCATGACAAGGAGGGAGTAGTCCACCCTCGGGGCTGAGGGTATGTACCAGTAGCTATGTGTTTGATCTCTCTCTTTCTCTCTCTCTCTCTCGTGTTCTTGATTTGGCACGATCTTGATGTACCGCGAGCTTTGCTATTATAGTTGGATCTTATGTTTCTTCTCCCCCTCTACTCTCTTGTAATGGATTGAGTTTCCCCTTTGAAGTTATCTTATCGGACTGAGTCTTTAAAGATTTGAGAACACTTGATGTATGTCTTGTCGTGCGTATCTGTGGTGACAATGGGTATCATGTGATTCACTTCATGTATGTTTTGGTGAACAACTTGCGGGTTCCGCCCATGAACCTATGCATAGGGGTGGGCACACGTTTTCGTCGTGATTCTCCGGTAGAAACTTTGGGGCACTCTTTGAAGTTCTATGTGTTGGTTGGATAGATGAATCTGAGTCTATATACTTGGTAAAGGGTGGAAGGCTTGGCCTCTCGCCTAGTGTTTTGTTCCACTCTTGCCGCCCTAGTTTCCGTCATATCGGTGTTATGTTCCCGGATTTTGCATTCCTTACGCGGTTGGGTTATAATGGGAACCCCTTGATAGTTCGCCTTGATTAAAGCTTTTCCAGCAATGCCCAACCTTGGTTTTACCATTTGCCACCTAGTCTCTTTTTCCCTTGGGTTTCCGGAGCCCGAGGGTCATCTTATTTAGCCCCCCCCCCCGGGCCAGTGCTCCTCTGAGTGTTGGTCCAACTCGTCAGCCGCCGGTGGCTACCAGGGGAAACTCTGGGCTGGCCTACCGGAAGTTTAGATAATCTGAGTGTGCCTTGAGAAAGAGATATGTGCAGCTCCTATCGGGATTTGTCAGCACATTCGGGCGGTGTTGTTGGTCTTGTTTTAACCTATCGAAGTGTCTTGAAGAACCGAGATACCAAGTCTGATCGGAACGTCTCGGGAGGAGGTCTATTCCTTCGTTGACCGTGAGAGCTTGTCATGGGCTAAGTTGGGACTCCCCTGTAGGGATTTGAACTTTCAAAAGCCGTGCCCGCGGTTATGGGCAGATGGGAATTTGTTAATGTCCGGTTGTAGGGGGGGGGGGGGGGGGGGGGGGGGGGGGGGGGGGGGGGGGGGGGGGGGGGGGGGGGGGGGGGGGGGGGGGGGGGGGGGGGGGGGGGGGGGGGGGGGGGGGGGGGGGGGGGGGGGGGGGGGGGGGGGGGGGGGGGGGGGGGGGGGGGGGGGGGGGGGGGGGGGGGGGGGGGGGGGGGGGGGGGGGGGGGGGGGGGGGGGGGGGGGGGGGGGGGGGGGGGGGGGGGGGGGGGGGGGGGGGGGGGGGGGGGGGGGGGGGGGGGGGGGGGGGGGGGGGGGGGGGGGGGGGGGGGGGGGGGGGGGGGGGGGGGGGGGGGGGGGGGGGGGGGGGGGGGG
Source organism: Thinopyrum obtusiflorum (assembly GCA_036873465.1). Lineage (NCBI taxonomy): Eukaryota > Viridiplantae > Streptophyta > Magnoliopsida > Poales > Poaceae > Thinopyrum > Thinopyrum obtusiflorum. The sequence continues at coordinate 12,620 of JAAAWM010009726.1, forward strand.
GGGGGGGGGGGGGGGGGGGGGGGGGGGGGGGGGGGGGGGGGGGGGGGGGGGGGGGGGGGGGGGGGGGGGGGGGGGGGGGGGGGGGGGGGGGGGGGGGGGGGGGGGGGGGGGGGGGGGGGGGGGGGGGGGGGGGGGGGGGGGGGGGGGGGGGGGGGGGGGGGGGGGGGGGGGGGGGGGGGGGGGGGGGGGGGGGGGGGGGGGGGGGGGGGGGGGGGGGGGGGGGGGGGGGGGGGGGGGGGGGGGGGGGGGGGGGGGGGGGGGGGGGGGGGGGGGGGGGGGGGGGGGGGGGGGGGGGGGGGGGGGGGGGGGGGGGGGGGGGGGGGGGGGGGGGGGGGGGGGGGGGGGGGGGGGGGGGGGGGGGGGGGGGGGGGGGGGGGGGGGGGGGGGGGGGGGGGGGGGGGGGGGGGGGGGGGGGGGGGGGGGGGGGGGGGGGGGGGGGGGGGGGGGGGGGGGGGGGGGGGGGGGGGGGGGGGGGGGGGGGGGGGGGGGGGGGGGGGGGGGGGGGGGGGGGGGGGGGGGGGGGGGGGGGGGGGGGGGGGGGGGGGGGGGGGGGGGGGGGGGGGGGGGGGGGGGGGGGGGGGGGGGGGGGGGGGTCATATCTAAGGAGCGAAAGTATAACACCCTCGATGCGACTATAGCTCCCACATGTCGAGGCACGACTTAGAGACATAATCGCATTGAAGGCATATGTCGCAAGTTAGGCAATATTCACAACATCCCATGTAATATAATAATGAAAGGGGAGATAACATAGTTGGCTTACACTCGCCACGTCAATCAAGTACATAAATAACATTACATCATCCAAACACTCATGGCCCAACTACGGCTCCAAAATAAAAGAGAACCCAACATGCGACACGGTCCTAATCACCCCCCAACTGGGCACCACTACTGATCATCGGGAAAGGAAACATAGTAACATTGAGAGTCTTCGTCGAACTCCCACTTGAGCTCGTACGCGTCTCTTGGAGCGGAATCATCAGGCCCTGCATCTGGTGTAATAGTAATCTGTGAGCCACAGGGACTCAGCAATCTCGCACCCTCGCGATCAAGACTATTTAAGCTTATAGGTAAGGCAAGGTGAATATGAGTGGAGCTGCAGCAAGCGACTAGCAAGTATGGTGGCTAACTTATTCACAAAGGAGAGCGAGAAGAGGAGGCAAAGCGCGAGCGAGAAACTAGAGAGCAACCTGCGCAAACATTACTCCAACACCGTGTCCACTTCCCGGACTCCACCGAGAAGAGGCCATCACGGTAACACACTCAGTTGATTCATTTTAATCAAATTAAGGTTCAAGTTATCTACAACCGGACATTAACAAATTCCCATCTTCCCATAACCGTGGGCACGGCTTTTGAAAGTTCAATCCCTGCAGGGGAGTCCCAACTTAGCCCATGACAAGCTCTCACGGGGGGGGGGGGGGGGGGGGGGGGGGGGGGGGGGGGGGGGGGGGGGGGGGGGGGGGGGGGGGGGGGGGGGGGGGGGGGGGGGGGGGGGGGGGGGGGGGGGGGGGGGGGGGGGGGGGGGGGGGGGGGGGGGGGGGGGGGGGGGGGGGGGGGGGGGGGGGGGGGGGGGGGGGGGGGGGGGGGGGGGGGGGGGGGGGGGGGGGGGGGGGGGGGGGGGGGGGGGGGGGGGGGGGGGGGGGGGGGGGGGGGGGGGGGGGGGGGGGGGGGGGGGGGGGGGGGGGGGGGGGGGGGGGGGGGGGGGGGGGGGGGGGGGGGGGGGGGGGGGGGGGGGGGGGGGGGGGGGGGGGGGGGGGGGGGGGGGGGGGGGGGGGGGGGGGGGGGGGGGGGGGGGGGGGGGGGGGGGGGGGGGGGGGGGGGGGGGGGGGGGGGGGGGGGGGGGGGGGGGGGGGGGGGGGGGGGGGGGGGGGGGGGGGGGGGGGGGGGGGGGGGGGGGGGGGGGGGGGGGGGGGGGGGGGGGGGGGGGGGGGGGGGGGGGGGGGGGGGGGGGGGGGGGGGGGGGGGGGGGGGGGGGGGGGGGGGGGGGGGGGGGGGGGGGGGGGGGGGGGGGGGGGGGGGGGGGGGGGGGGGGGGGGGGGGGGGGGGGGGGGGGGGGGGGGGGGGGGGGGGGGGGGGGGGGGGGGGGGGGGGGGGGGGGGGGGGGGGGGGGGGGGGGGGGGGGGGGGGGGGGGGGGGGGGGGGGGGGGGGGGGGGGGGGGGGGGGGGGGGGGGGGGGGGGGGGGGGGGGGGGGGGGGGGGGGGGGGGGGGGGGGGGGGGGGGGGGGGGGGGGGGGGGGGGGGGGGGGGGGGGGGGGGGGGGGGGGGGGGGGGGGGGGGGGGGGGGGGGGGGGGGGGGGGGGGGGGGGGGCAAGACAAACAAGTAACAAGGATACAATCAACCACGTGCAAGGATCAAGCAATATGATGCAATGATGATATGCTATGCGGGATGTGATGCGGGATGCAAAATGCAAGATATGACAGGGAATGCATGAACCTGGCCTCAACTTGGAAATCCAAGTGTGCCACTGAAAAGATGAGATGAAATCGCTTGAAAACGATATAAAGAACGTCGGAATCGGAGCTACGGTTTGGAAATGGCAAGCGATTCAAAAATGACACCGGTCTGCGATTTACAGCAAGTAGGCATCTAAATGCAATGAATGAACATGCTACAACACTCAACCATGACAACAAAATACATGGCAGGGATGCACACAAGATGCTTAACAAAAGTCTAGCACTGAGCTACGGACAATTCATCCATTAGGAGGTTCAAACAAGCATGGCAAAAACGCAAATGGTAAAACAGATCTCACACTTGGTGAAATTAACACTTGTGTGAATTTCCAGATCATATAGCCCTCTTCGGAGCAACAAAACAACATGCTACAGGACCTGAACATGACAAAGAAAGACATGGCATGGAGCTACTCAACAAGCTTAACAAAAGTCCCTTAGTGACCTTGAGCCAAAAGGGATCACAAATTATACTAACAAGCACACGAACATAGCAAAAACATAATCAGTTTTCCGACCTAGTGAAAACTGGGACATGCTGAAACATAACTCACAAAGGCATGTTTACGAGCTTGATGCACTCACCATGGTGCAAGTCATGGCAATACAAGCATACAACCCTTAAGAAGGCACAAAATGCAAGCTAGACATGGCAAGAACAATGGCATAGCATGCACGGATCAACTACAATAACATCGGCATAATCGCAAACAAGTTGACGATCTGCCCAGATTCAGAACGAAGCAAAAGTAGAGCTCGATTGACTCAAGCTAGGGTGCTCTATAATTGCAAACAAAGACATGGATGGATAGAGTACTACAAGATTAATAAAACATCCTTACTGATCATCCTCAAAAGAGGCACGGATCACTAGGAAACAACATGAACATATGGCATTGTGAGATAAACAATCCCAGAACTTAGTGAAATCACTAAGTCCCTGAAAACAGACTTAGCAAGTGCACCACTTTGCAAGCTTGCACTAGAAACCACACACATCCTAAAAATACATGGGTTGCACATCTGGATAGATGACAAACCCTTAACAAAACACATGTAGAACTCGCGGGCATATCATGCACACATTAATCATGGCAGGGGGGGGGGGGGGGGGGGGGGGGGGGGGGGGGGGGGGGGGGGGGGGGGGGGGGGGGGGGGGGGGGGGGGGGGGGGGGGGGGGGGGGGGGGGGGGGGGGGGGGGGGGGGGGGGGGGGGGGGGGGGGGGGGGGGGGGGGGGGGGGGGGGGGGGGGGGGGGGGGGGGGGGGGGGGGGGGGGGGGGGGGGGGGGGGGGGGGGGGGGGGGGGGGGGGGGGGGGGGGGGGGGGGGGGGGGGGGGGGGGGGGGGGGGGGGGGGGGGGGGGGGGGGGGGGGGGGGGGGGGGGGGGGGGGGGGGGGGGGGGGGGGGGGGGGGGGGGGGGGGGGGGGGGGGGGGGGGGGGGGGGGGGGGGGGGGGGGGGGGGGGGGGGGGGGGGGGGGGGGGGGGGGGGGGGGGGGGGGGGGGGGGGGGGGGGGGGGGGGGGGGGGGGGGGGGGGGGGGGGGGGGGGGGGGGGGGGGGGGGGGGGGGGGGGGGGGGGGGGGGGGGGGGGGGGGGGGGGGGGGGGGGGGGGGGGGGGGGGGGGGGGGGGGGGGGGGGGGGGGGGGGGGGGGGGGGGGGGGGGGGGGGGGGGGGGGGGGGGGGGGGGGGGGGGGGGGGGGGGGGGGGGGGGGGGGGGGGGGGGGGACGTCCGGCGGACAGCGGACATGTCCGGAGACGGCGGGAGCGATTTTTAGGGTTTCGAGGAGGAAGGAGATCCAAAAACGGAGGGGATCTATTTATAGCCATAGAGGGAGCTAGGAGAGTCCAAATGAGGTGCGGTTTTCGGCCATGCATTCGTGATCGAACGCTCTAGATGATGGAGCAGAGTTAGGTGGGTTTTGGGCCAAATTGGAGGGGTGTTGGGCTGCAACACACACGAGGCCTTTTCGGTCCCTCGGTTAACCGTTGGAGTATCAAACGAAGTCCAAATGATACGAAACTTAACAGGCGGTCTACCGGTAGTAAACCAAGGCCGCTTGGCAAGTCTCGGTCCAATCCGGAAATGTTTAATCCCCACACACGAAAGAAAGCTAGAAATGGCCACCAGAGGAGAACGAAGCGCCGGAATGCAAAACGGACAACGGGGAAAATGCTCGAATACATGAGACGAACACGTATGCAAATGCAATGCACATGATAAGCATGACAACGACAACAACACATGGAGACAAAACCCGAACCCGAGGAAATAAATATAACTTAGCGCCGGAAACAGCAAGAGTTGGAGTACAAATTGGGAAAGTTACATCCGGGGTCTTATAACACTCCACCACTACGAAAGGGGGGGGGGGGGGGGGGGGGGGGGGGGGGGGGGGGGGGGGGGGGGGGGGGGGGGGGGGGGGGGGGGGGGGGGGGGGGGGGGGGGGGGGGGGGGGGGGGGGGGGGGGGGGGGGGGGGGGGGGGGGGGGGGGGGGGGGGGGGGGGGGGCAGTCTCTTCAAGAATAGCAACTGGGTGCTCATGATAAGAGAGATCTTCTTGGAGCTCAATGTCCTCGAAGTTGACGATGCGGTCAGGAGTCTTGAAGCACTTTCGAAGCTGAGAGACATGGAACACGTCATGAACATTTGCAAAGTTTGAAGGAAGCTCGAGTTGATAGGCGAGGTCGCCTCTCTTGCTAACAATCTTGAAAGGTCCCACGTATCTAGGGGCAAGCTTCCCTTTGATACCGAAGCGACGAGTACCTTTCATAGGAGAGACGCGGAGGTAAACATGATCTCCGATCTCGAAAGCCAAATCACGGTGCTTACTATCATAGTAGCTCTTCTGGCGGGATTGGGCTGCTTTGAGGTTATCACGAATGACTTTGCACATTTCTTCTGCTTCTGTGATTAAGTCATTACCCAAAAGCTAACGTTCACCGGTTTCAGACCAGTTGAGAGGGGTACGGCACTTCCTGCCATACAGAATTTCAAATGGGGCTTTGCCCGAACTTGCTTGAAAACTATTGTTGTAGGAGAATTCAGCATAAGGAAGACAATCCTCCCACTTCATGCTGGGGGGGGGGGGGGGGGGGGGGGGGGGGGGGGGGGGGGGGGGGGGGGGGGGGGGGGGGGGGGGGGGGGGGGGGGGGGGGGGGGGGGGGGGGGGGGGGGGGGGGGGGGGGGGGGGGGGGGGGGGGGGGGGGGGGGGGGGGGGGGGGGGGGGATACCGTGCAGAGAGACAATACAAGAGGTATAGAGTTCCGCCAATTGAGCTGCAGTGATCGAATCTTTGATAGGAAGAAAATGAGCCACTTTGGTGAGTTTGTCGATGACAACAAATATAGCATCATTGCCAAGCTTGGACTTTGGAAAACCAGTCACAAAGTCCATTTCAATGTGGTCAAACTTCCATTCTGGAATGGCAAGAGGATGGAGGAGACCAGCTGGCCTTTGGTGTTCTGCTTTCACTCTTCTGCAGACATCACATTCATTCACGAATTGAGCGATCTCACGCTTCATTCGAGTCCACCAATAAGCTTGCTTGAGGTCCTGATACATCTTCGTGCTCCCAGGGTGAATGGAGAGGAGAGAATTGTGAGCCTCGTTCATGATCACTTTACAGAGGTCACCTTTGGGCACAACAATATGATCCTCGAAGAAGAGAGTGTCCTTGTCATCAAGGCGGTAGCACTTGTACTTGGGCTGACTCTTGGCAATCCCAATCTTCACCTTTTTCACCATAGCATCAAGAAGCTGGGCTTGGCGAATCTGGTCTTCTAATGTAGGAGAGACTTGAAGGTTGGCGAGGAAACCTTGAGGAACAACTTGCAGATTAAGTTTGCGGAAAACTACACAAAGCTCGGGTTGATAAGGCTTGAGAATCAGACTGTTGCAGTAAGCCTTTTTGCTCAAAGCGTCAGCAATCACATTAGCCTTGCCTGGAGTATACTCGATACTTGGATCTTGAATCATTTCGACCCATCGAGTTTGCCTGAGGTTGAGATTAGGCTGAGTGAAGATGTACTTGAGACTCTTGTGATCAGTGAAAATGTCCACCTTTCTTCCCAATAGAAGATGTCTCCAAGTCAAAAGAGCATGCACAACTGCCGCCAACTCGAGATCATGAGTGGGGTAGTTCTTCTCATTAGGTTTCAACTGGCGAGAGGTATAAGCAACAACTTTCTTCTCTTGCATCAATACTGCGCCAAGACCTTGGAGAGAGGCATCACAAAAGACCTCGTACGGCTTGGATTCATCAGGCGGAGTCAGAACTGGAGCAGTAATCAATTTCTCTTTCAAAGTGTTGAAAGCAATATCACACTCCGGAGACCAAACGTACTTGACGTGCTTCTGAAGAACATTTGAGAGAGGCTTCGCGATCTTAGAAAAGTTTTCGACGAATCTTCGGCAATAGCTTGCGAGACCGAGAAAACTGCGGAGTTGCTTCACGTTCTGAGGAGGTTCCCAATTCACAATTGCAGACACCTTCTCAGGATTCACGGCAATGCCCTTGGCAGAGATGATATGACCAAGCTAAAGAACCTCATCGAGCCAAAATTCACACTTGGAGAACTTGGCGTAGAACTGATGTTCTGTGAGCTTATCAAGAACGAGACGCAAGTGCTTGGCATGATCTTCCTTGTTCTTGGAGAAAACCAGAATGTCGTCGAGATAGACCAAAGCGAAGTCATTGGTGTAGGCGTTGAAGATGAAGTTCATCATGCGAGAGAACGTTGGAGGAGCATTGGCAAGGCCCAAAGAGGGGGGGGGGGGGGGGGGGGGGGGGGGGGGGGGGGGGGGGGGGGGGGGGGGGGGGGGGGGGGGGGGGGGGGGGGGGGGGGGTACGGAGATCAAGCTTGGAGAATACTTGTGCACCTTTGAGTTGTTCGAACAGCTCATTGATGTTGGGAGGTGGGTATTTGTTCTTGATGGTCTTCTTATTCACTGGACGGTAACCAACACAAAGTCGTTCCGTTCCATCCTTCTTCTTCACAAAAAGAACACCATAACCCGGGGGGGGGGGGGGGGGGGGGGGGGGGGGGGGGGGGGGGGGGGGGGGGGGGGGGGGGGGGGGGGGGGGGGGGGGGGGGGGGGGGGGGGGGGGGGGGGGGGGGGGGGGGGGGGGGGGGGGGGGGGGGGGGGGGGGGGGGGGGGGGGGGGGGGGGGGGGGGGGGGGGGGGGGGGGGGGGGGGGGGGGGGGGGGGGGGGGGGGGGGGGGGGGGGGGGGGGGGGGGGGGGGGGGGGGGGGGGGGGGGGGGGGGGGGGGGGGGGGGGGGGGGGGGGGGGGGGGGGGGGGGGGGGGGGGGGGGGGGGGGGGGGGGGGGGGGGGGGGGGGGGGGGGGGGGGGGGGGGGGGGGGGGGGGGGGGGGGGGGGGGGGGGGGGGGGGGGGGGGGGGGGGGGGGGGGGGGGGGGGGGGGGGGGGGGGGGGGGGGGGGGGGGGGGGGGGGGGGGGGGGGGGGGGGGGGGGGGGGGGGGGGGGGGGGGGGGGGGGGGGGGGGGGGGGGGGGGGGGGGGGGGGGGGGGGGGGGGGGGGGGGGGGGGGGGGGGGGGGGGGGGGGGGGGGGGGGGGGGGGGGGGGGGGGGGGGGGGGGGGGGGGGGGGGGGGGGGGGGGGGGGGGGGGGGGGGGGGGGGGGGGGGGGGGGGGGGGGGGGGGGGGGGGGGGGGGGGGGGGGGGGGGGGGGGGGGGGGGGGGGGGGGGGGGGGGGGGGGGGGGGGGGGGGGGGGGGGGGGGGGGGGGGGGGGGGGGGGGGGGGGGGGGGGGGGGGGGGGGGGGGGGGGGGGGGGGGGGGGGGGGGGGGGGGGGGGGGGGGGGGGGGGGGGGGGGGGGGGGGGGGGGGGGGGGGGGGGGGGGGGGGGGGGGGGGGGGGGGGGGGGGGGGGGGGGGGGGGGGGGGGGGGGGGGGGGGGGGGGGGGGGGGGGGGGGGGGGGGGGGGGGGGGGGGGGGGGGGGGGGGGGGGGGGGGGGGGGGGGGGGGGGGGGGGGGGGGGGGGGGGGGGGGGGGGGGGGGGGGGGGGGGGGGGGGGGGGGGGGGGGGGGGGGGGGGGGGGGGGGGGGGGGGGGGGGGGGGGGGGGGGGGGGGGGGGGGGGGGGGGGGGGGGGGGGGGGGGGGGGGGGGGGGGGGGGGGGGGGGGGGGGGGGGGGGGGGGGGGGGGGGGGGGGGGGGGGGGGGGGGGGGGGGGGGGGGGGGGGGGGGGGGGGGGGGGGGGGGGGGGGGGGGGGGGGGGGGGGGGGGGGGGGGGGGGGGGGGGGGGGGGGGGGGGGGGGGGGGGGGGGGGGGGGGGGGGGGGGGGGGGGGGGGGGGGGGGGGGGGGGGGGGGGGGGGGGGGGGGGGGGGGGGGGGGGGGGGGGGGGGGGGGGGGGGGGGGGGGGGGGGGGGGGGGGGGGGGGGGGGGGGGGGGGGGGGGGGGGGGGGGGGGGGGGGGGGGGGGGGGGGGGGGGGGGGGGGGGGGGGGGGGGGGGGGGGGGGGGGGGGGGGGGGGGGGGGGGGGGGGGGGGGGGGGGGGGGGGGGGGGGGGGGGGGGGGGGGGGGGGGGGGGGGGGGGGGGGGGGGGGGGGGGGGGGGGGGGGGGGGGGGGGGGGGGGGGGGGGGGGGGGGGGGGGGGGGGGGGGGGGGGGGGGGGGGGGGGGGGGGGGGGGGGGGGGGGGGGGGGGGGGGGGGGGGGGGGGGGGGGGGGGGGGGGGGGGGGGGGGGGGGGGGGGGGGGGGGGGGGGGGGGGGGGGGGGGGGGGGGGGGGGGGGGGGGGGGGGGGGGGGGGGGGGGGGGGGGGGGGGGGGGGGGGGGGGGGGGGGGGGGGGGGGGGGGGGGGGGGGGGGGGGGGGGGGGGGGGGGGGGGGGGGGGGGGGGGGGGGGGGGGGGGGGGGGGGGGGGGGGGGGGGCATAGCCAAGGACTCTTTAAGACACAATGAGACCACTGTAAAACCAACCGTGAATAGGCGGACCACTAGACGTCGAACCCCAATTTCGTATCATACATCTGTTGGAAAGAAATCCTAGGAGCTACTTGAATTCCCACTTATAAACTCCCGAAATTTTGTTATGCAATCAGGTGTTGGGAATACAGGGGAACCATAATATCTCACCCAAAACTAGCAAATCCTACATCCAGCTGTATCCATCCTTCAACACATAACCAAGAAACCTTCGGAAATCGTCTACCTCAACCTTCGAAAAGCATCTGTTATACAAGTTATGGCAATACTCCCGAACTCCTGCCCCAGTACTGGGTGGCGTCGAGGTTATCTCACCAACAACTGCATAAAAGAGATTTTCGATGTCGGCGAAACTATCTCAGGTATTCCAGAACTGCAACGATAAAGTTGTGACGACAACACCTCGGAGCTCAACTCCCCGAGACACTGCCACAACCCCTAAATGACAGGAGGCACCAAGAACAATGTTCTCGTCACAAAACCATCAGAATGATTCCAAGATACCCGCGTGATCCTAAATTTTTTTTAGTGAAATTTGAGAAGAGAAGAGTCAAAACTCTATGTTAGGATGCCTTACCAGAGCGATGAAGACATTTGACTTCGAAGCAACTCGAATACCACAACTCAAAACAAAACAAAGGATTGGCTTGCAGAATAAGCCGGAACAAACATATGATAGAGATTTCGCCCGAAGTTTTCGTGGTGGGGCCTACACGGGCTTGATCGTACAACACCATCATGTACAAGGCAGTGCACATGGGGGGGGGGGGGGGGGGGGGGGGGGGGGGGGGGGGGGGGGGGGGGGGGGGGGGGGGGGGGGGGGGGGGGGGGGGGGGGGGGGGGGGGGGGGGGGGGGGGGGGGGGGGGGGGGGGGGGGGGGGGGGGGGGGGGGGGGGGGGGGGGGGGGGGGGGGGGGGGGGGGGGGGGGGGGGGGGGGGGGGGGGGGGGGGGGGGGGGGGGGGGGGGGGGGGGGGGGGGGGGGGGGGGGGGGGGGGGGGGGGGGGGGGGGGGGGGGGGGGGGGGGGGGGGGGGGGGGGGGGGGGGGGGGGGGGGGGGGGGGGGGGGGGGGGGGGGGGGGGGGGGGGGGGGGGGGGGGGGGGGGGGGGGGGGGGGGGGGGGGGGGGGGGGGGGGGGGGGGGGGGGGGGGGGGGGGGTCTTAAAGAGGACCTGCAGTTAGCTCTCGTTCTTGTTGAGCCTACTCAGTTTGCGTGACTCACAGAAACTTCCAACACCAGTTGCAGGTGCCGACGGTGCCAGTGCAGATGATGGCGTCGATCTCAAGTGGGAGTTCGACGAGGAACATGGTCGTTACTATGTGTCTTTTCCTGATGATCAGTAGTGGTGCCCAGTTGGGACGATCGGGGATCTAGCATTTAGGGTTGTCTTATTTTCATCTGGATTTTGACCGTAGTCGGTCTATATGTTTGTATTTTGGATGATGTATGAATGATATTTATGTATTGTGTGAAGTGGCGATTGTAAGCCAACTCTTTATCCCATTCTTGTTCATTACATGGGATTGTGTGAAGATGACCCTTCTTGCGTCAAAACCACTATGCGGTTATGCCTCTAAGTCGTGCCTCGACACGTGGGAGATATAGCCGCATCGTGGGCGTTACAAGTTGGTAATCAGAGCCATCCCCGACTTAGGAGCCCCCTGCTTGATCGAATCGCTGGCGTTGTTGAGTCTAGAATAAAAATGTTTTGAGTCTTAGGATTATATATATCGGAGAGTAGGATTCTTTTTACTCCTCAGTCCCTTCGTCGCTCTGGTGAGGTTTCCTGACGTAGAAGTTTTGACTATTCTCTCCTCAAATTTCACTGAAATTTTTTTTTTAGGATCACGCGGGTATCTTGGAATCGTTCCGATCGATTTGTGACGAGAACATTGTTCTTGGTGCCTCCTGTCATTTAGGGGTTGTGGCAGTGTCCCGGGGAGTTGAGCTCCGAGGTGTTGTCGTCACAATTTTATCGTTGCAGTTCTGGAATACCTGAGTTTCGCCGACATCGAAATCTCTTTTATGCAGTTGTTGGTGAGATCACCTCGAAGCCACCCAGTACTGGGGCGGGAGTTCGGGAGTATTGCCATAACTTGTATAACGGTTGTTTTTCGAAGGTTGAGGTAAACGATTTCCGAAGGTTTCTTGGTTATGTGTTGACGGATGGATACAGCTGGATCTAGGGATTGTTAGTTTGGGTGATATATTTTGTGTCCCCTGTATCCCCTACACCAGATTGCATAACCAGAAAGTTTCGGGAGTTTATAAGTGGGAATTCAAGTAGCCTTAGGATTTCTTTCCGACAGACGCATGATATGAGATTGGGGTTCGACGTCTAGTGGTCCGCCTGTATACGGTTGATTTTACAGTGGTCTCGTTGTGTCTTAAAGAGTCCATGGCCTTGCCGACTCGGGGACGCTTCGTATGTCATGTGCACAGCCTTGTACATGATGGTGCTGTACGATTGAGCCCGTGTGGGCCCCACCACGAAAACTTCGGACGAAATTTCTATCATATGTTTGTTCCGGCTTATTCTGCAAGCCAATACTTGGTTTTATTTTGTTTTGTGGTATTCGAGTTCCCTTCGAATTCATATGTTCATTCCATATCTTTTGCAAGTGGCTCCTCAACTTATGGAAGTGTGATGATTTACTACGGAAGTCATTCGTTCATCTTCGTTCGAATGTTTATTGTGAAGACTATATGTTGCAATTTCTATCCGTTGATTCTACTTATCTTTGTCTATCAAGATGCTAACGGATGTCACCCTCTTCAGGATGGCTCCGCCAACGCGTCAGAATCCGGATCGAAATGAAGGGAGTCAAGCGATCCCTCCGCCACCACCTCCACCTCCGGAGGCATGGCAATCAATCATGGCAGCCAGGGGGGGGGGGGGGGGGGGGGGGGGGGGGGGGGGGGGGGGGGGGGGGGGGGGGGGGGGGGGGGGGGGGGGGGGGGGGGGGGGGGGGGGGGGGGGGGGGGGGGGGGGGGGGGGGGGGGGGGGGGGGGGGGGGGGGGGGGGGGGGGGGGGGGGGGGGGGGGGGGGGGGGGGGGGGGGGGGGGGGGGGGGGGGGGGGGGGGGGGGGGGGGGGGGGGGGGGGGGGGGGGGGGGGGGGGGGGGGGGGGGGGGGGGGGGGGGGGGGGGGGGGGGGGGGGGGGGGGGGGGGGGGGGGGGGGGGGGGGGGGGGGGGGGGGGGGGGGGGGGGGGGGGGGGGGGGGGGGGGGGGGGGGGGGGGGGGGGGGGGGGGGGGGGGGGGGGGGGGGGGGGGGGGGGGGGGGGGGGGGGGGGGGGGGGGGGGGGGGGGGGGGGGGGGGGGGGGGGGGGGGGGGGGGGGGGGGGGGGGGGGGGGGGGGGGGGGGGGGGGGGGGGGGGGGGGGGGGGGGGGGGGGGGGGGGGGGGGGGGGGGGGGGGGGGGGGGGGGGGGGGGGGGGGGGGGGGGGGGGGGGGGGGGGGGGGGGGGGGGGGGGGGGGGGGGGGGGGGGGGGGGGGGGGGGGGGGGGGGGGGGGGGGGGGGGGGGGGGGGGGGGGGGGGGGGGGGGGGGGGGGGGGGGGGGGGGGGGGGGGGGGGGGGGGGGGGGGGGGGGGGGGGGGGGGGGGGGGGGGGGGGGGGGGGGGGGGGGGGGGGGGGGGGGGGGGGGGGGGGGGGGGGGGGGGGGGGGGGGGGGGGGGGGGGGGGGGGGGGGGGGGGGGGGGGGGGGGGGGGGGGGGGGGGGGGGGGGGGGGGGGGGGGGGGGGGGGGGGGGGGGGGGGGGGGGGGGGGGGGGGGGGGGGGGGGGGGGGGGGGGGGGGGGGGGGGGGGGGGGGGGGGGGGGGGGGGGGGGGGGGGGGGGGGGGGGGGGGGGGGGGGGGGGGGGGGGGGGGGGGGGGGGGGGGGGGGGGGGGGGGGGGGGGGGGGGGGGGGGGGGGGGGGGGGGGGGGGGGGGGGGGGGGGGGGGGGGGGGGGGGGGGGGGGGGGGGGGGGGGGGGGGGGGGGGGGGGGGGGGGGGGGGGGGGGGGGGGGGGGGGGGGGGGGGGGGGGGGGGGGGGGGGGGGGGGGGGGGGGGGGGGGGGGGGGGGGGGGGGGGGGGGGGGGGGGGGGGGGGGGGGGGGGGGGGGGGGGGGGGGGGGGGGGGGGGGGGGGGGGGGGGGGGGGGGGGGGGGGGGGGGGGGGGGGGGGGGGGGGGGGGGGGGGGGGGGGGGGGGGGGGGGGGGGGGGGGGGGGGGGGGGGGGGGGGGGGGGGGGGGGGGGGGGGGGGGGGGGGGGGGGGGGGGGGGGGGGGGGGGGGGGGGGGGGGGGGGGGGGGGGGGGGGGGGGGGGGGGGGGGGGGGGGGGGGGGGGGGGGGGGGGGGGGGGGGGGGGGGGGGGGGGGGGGGGGGGGGGGGGGGGGGGGGGGGGGGGGGGGGGGGGGGGGGGGGGGGGGGGGGGGGGGGGGGGGGGGGGGGGGGGGGGGGGGGGGGGGGGGGGGGGGGGGGGGGGGGGGGGGGGGGGGGGGGGGGGGGGGGGGGGGGGGGGGGGGGGGGGGGGGGGGGGGGGGGGGGGGGGGGGGGGGGGGGGGGGGGGGGGGGGGGGGGGGGGGGGGGGGGGGGGGGGGGGGGGGGGGGGGGGGGGGGGGGGGGGGGGGGGGGGGGGGGGGGGGGGGGGGGGGGGGGGGGGGGGGGGGGGGGGGTGGAGACATCTCTTGTTGGGAAGACAAGTGGACATTTTCACTGATCACAAGAGCCTCAAGTATATCTTCACTCAGCCCAACCTCAATCTCAGTAAAGTATTCTCGAAGCTTGACCTTCGTATGGGTTATCATCAGATTCGCATTCGTGAAGAAGATATTCCCAAGACAGCATTCAGAACAAGCTTTGGTTCTTATGAATATACTGTCGTGTCTTTCGGCCTTGTCAATGCTCCTCCGGTCTTCTCTCGGATGATGAATTTCATCTTCAACCCCTACACCAATGAATTCGTTCTGGTGTATCTCGATGATATCTTGGTCTTCTCCAAGAATAAGCAGGATCATGCCAAACATTTGCGATTGGTGCTCGACAAGCTCAGAGAGTATCAATTCTATGCGAAGTTCTCTAAATGTGAGTTTTGGCTCGATGAAGTTCTTTTCCTTGGTCACATCATCTCTGCCAAAGGCATCGCTGTTAACCCCGAGAAGGTGTCCGCAGTTCTGGATTGGGAACCTCCTCAAAATGTCAAGCAGCTCCGCAGTTTCCTGGGTCTTGCAAGTTATTGCCGAAGATTCGTTGAGAATTTTTCCAAGATTGCAAAGCCTCTTTCCAATCTCCTTCAGAAGCATGTGAAGTATGTCTGGTCTCCTGAGTGTGAAGTTGCTTTCAACACTCTCAAACAGAAACT
>JAAAWM010009727.1:0-27362 GCA_036873465.1 Thinopyrum obtusiflorum
GATTTGTACATGGTAGATTTCTCAGCAGGACCACAGCTTGCCGTATGTCTTCTTGCAAAAGCTTCAGAATGTTGGCTCTGGCATCGGAGGCTAGGGCATGCTGGCATGAGGAACTTGCATACTCTTGCAAAGAAGAAGCACGTCATAGGCATCGAGGGCGTCAAGTTCAAGAAGGATCACTTATGCGGTGCCTGCGAAGCTGGAAAGATGACGAGGGCCAAGCATCCCTCGAAGACAATCATGACAACGACTCAACCCTTCGAACTGCTACACATGGACCTCTTCGGTCCCACTCACTACTCAACTCTTACTACTACTGCTTGTCTCTATGGCTTCGTCATTGTTGATGATTATTCAAGATATACATGGGTGCATATAATCCTCTACAAGACTGAAGTGCAGGATGTCTTCAGACGCTTCGCCAATCGAGCCATGAACAACTATGGCGTCAAGATCAAGCACATCAGAAGTGACAATGGCACTGAATTCAAGAACACTGGCCTCGACACTTATCTTGATACTTTGGGCATCACTCATGAATTCTCAGCTCCGTACACGCCGCAGCAGAATGGCGTGGGGGGGGGGGGGGGGGGGGGGGGGGGGGGGGGGGGGGGGGGGGGGGGGGGGGGGGGGGGGGGGGGGGGGGGGGGGGGGGGGGGGGGGGGGGGGGGGGGGGGGGGGGGGGGGGGGGGGGGGGGGGGGGGGGGGGGGGGGGGGGGGGGGGGGGGGGGGGGGGGGGGGGGGGGGGGGGGGGGGGGGGGGGGGGGGGGGGGGGGGGGGGGGGGGGGGGGGGGGGGGGGGGGGGGGGGGGGGGGGGGGGGGGGGGGGGGGGGGGGGGGGGGGGGGGGGGGGGGGGGGGGGGGGGGGGGGGGGGGGGGGGGGGGGGGGGGGGGGGGGGGGGGGGGGGGGGGGGGGGGGGGGGGGGGGGGGGGGGGGGGGGGGGGGGGGGGGGGGGGGGGGGGGGGGGGGGGGGGGGGGGGGGGGGGGGGGGGGGGGGGGGGGGGGGGGGGGGGGGGGGGGGGGGGGGGGGGGGGGTTCATCCACAGAAGCTGAGCGCAGCAAGATCCAGCAGCAATGTATTCAGATTCTGCAGTGGAGAGAGATACACAGTTCTGCTTCTTTGAAGACCAACATACAAGTGATCGTCCCAGAAAGTGACATGTGCCTGATGTAGACTTGCGATCGACTTTTTCACCAGCATAATCAGCATCCGAAAATCCAACCAGATCAAACTCTGAGCCCTTTGGATACCATAATCCTAGAGTTGGGGTGTGAGCCAAATATCAAAGAATTTGCTTCACAGCTAAGTGATGCGACTCCTTTGGTGCCGCTTGAAATCGAGCACACATGCAAACACTAAGCATAATATCTGGCCTAGATGCACATAGATAAAGTAAAGAACCAATCATGGAGCGGTATACCTTTTGATCGAACTCTTTACCATTGTCGTCAGGACCCAGATGATGTTTGGCTGGCATTGGTGTTGTGAAGCCTTTGCAGTCTTGCATACCGAACTTCTTCAGGCAATCTTTGAGATACTTCTCTTGAGATATGAAGATGTTATGATGATTTGCATAGGCCAGCAGTATGCGTATGGCTTCAAGTCTAGCCATAGGAGCAAATGTTTCATCGAAGTCAATGCCTTCCACTTGAGTATATCCTTGAGCAACGAGACGAGCTTTATTTCTAACAACTTGACCATGCTTATCTTGCTTGTTGTGGTATATCCATTTGGTGCCTATTATGTTGTGCTTCCGTGGATCAGGACGCTTAACCAGTTCCCATACATTATTCAGCTCAAACTGTTGAAGCTCTTCTTGCATAGCTTGAATCCATTCAGGTTCCATGAAGGCTTCTTCAACTTTCTTGGGTTCTGTTATTGAGACGAATGCGAAGTGCCCACAGAAATTTGCTAGCTGAGTTGCCCTTGAACGAGTGAGTGGACCAGGTGCATTGATGCTATCAATTATTCTTTCAATCTGCACTTCATTGGCAACGCGAGGATGTACATGGCGAAGACTTTGCTCTTGCTGTTCATTGTCGTTGTTAGAAGGAATGTCTTCAGGCTGAGCATTGTCTTCATGTTGATCAGGTGCTGAGATGATAAGTTCTTCTTCAGGATGAGCTTCAGAAGGTATAATTTCTCCAGTTCCCATTAGCTTGATTGATTCACTGGATGGAACTTCATCTAGCACATTTGGAAGTTGCTCTCTTTGTGAACCGTTGGTCTCATCGAACCGCACATCCACTGTTTCAACCATTTTGTAATGAAAGAGATTGAAGACTCTGTAGGAGTGTGAATCCTTTCCATATCCAAGCATAAAACCCTCATGTGCTTTTGGTGCAAACTTTGAGGTGTGATGTGGGTCCTTGATCCAACACCTTGCGCCAAATACTCTGAAGTAACTGACATTTGGCTTCTTGCCAGTAAGGAGCTCATAAGATGTCTTGTTCAGTAGCTTGTGAAGATAAACACGATTGATTGTATGGCATGCAGTATCAATGGCTTCGGGCCAGAATTTTCTTGGGGTCTTGTATTCATCTAACATCGTTCTGGCCATCTCAATGAGTGTTCTGTTCTTGCGTTCGACGATGACATTCTGTTGTGGCGTGTACGGGGCTGAGAATTCATGTGTGATGCCCAAGGTATCAAGATATGTATCAAGGCCAGTGTTCTTGAATTCAGTGCCATTGTCACTTCTGATGTGCTTTATCTTAGCGCCATAATTGTTCATAGCTCGATTGGCGAAGCGTCTGAAGACATCCTGCACTTCAGTCTTGTAAAGGATTATGTGCACCCAAGTATATCTAGAATAATCATCAACAATAACGAAGCCATAGAGGCAGGCAGTAGTAGTAAGAGTTGAGTAATGAGTGGGACCGAAAAGATCCATGTGAAGTAGTTCGAAGGGTCGAGTAGTGGTCATGATTGTCTTCGAGGGATGTTTGGCCCTCGTCATCTTCCCTGCTTCACAGGCACCACATAAGTGGTCTTTCTTGAACTTGACGCCCTCGATGCCTATGACATGCTTCTTCTTTGCAAGGGTGTGGAGGTTCCTCATGCCAGCATGCCCAAGCCTCCGATGCCAGAGCCAGCATTCTGAAGCCTTTGCTAGAAGACATACTGCAAGCTATGGTCCTACTGAGAAATCTACCACGTACAAATCATCTTTTCAATACCCTTCAAACACTAGAGACTTGTCAGATTCCATTAGTACAAGGCAATGATATTTTCCAAATATTACGATCATGTTCAAATCGCAAAGCATTGAGACAGACATTAAGTTGAAGCTAAGGGATTCAACAAGCATGACTTTATCCATGTGTTGATCCCTTGAGATTGCAACTCTACCTAGACCCAATACCTTACTTTTACCAGTGTCAGCAAATGTGATGTGGCTCTTGTCGGATGGACGTAAGGTTGAGTCCATAAGAAGACTTCTTTTGCCAGTCATGTGATTTGTACACCCACTGTCAATAATCGGATTTCATGTGGAGGAATGAGCATTGAAAACAGACTTAATGGTTGTCTCTGTATCTTCTGCTGACAAGGACGCAGAGAAGACATTCGACAGTTTCAATAGAATACATATGACTTGGAGAGATAGAGTTTGAGATAGAAAGCATAGAGAGGTTAGGGTGGGGGGGGGGGGGGGGGGGGGGGGGGGGGGGGGGGGGGGGGGGGGGGGGGGGGGGGGGGGGGGGGGGGGGGGGGGGGGGGGGGGGGGGGGGGGGGGGGGGGGGGGGGGGGGGGGGGGGGGGGGGGGGGGGGGGGGGGGGGGGGGGGGGGGGGGGGGGGGGGGGGGGGGGGGGGGGGGGGGGGGGGGGGGGGGGGGGGGGGGGGGGGGGGGGGGGGGGGGGGGGGGGGGGGGGGGGGGGGGGGGGGGGGGGGGGGGGGGGGGGGGGGGGGGGGGGGGGGGGGGGGGGGGGGGGGGGGGGGGGGGGGGGGGGGGGGGGGGGGGGGGGGGGGGGGGGGGGGGGGGGGGGGGGGGGGGGGGGGGGGGGGGGGGGGGGGGGGGGGGGGGGGGGGGGGGGGGGGGGGGGGGGGGGGGGGGGGGGGGGGGGGGGGGGGGGGGGGGGGGGGGGGGGGGGGGGGGGGGGGGGGGGGGGGGGGGGGGGGGGGGGGGGGGGGGGGGGGGGGGGGGGGGGGGGGGGGGGGGGGGGGGGGGGGGGGGGGGGGGGGGGGGGGGGGGGGGGGGGGGGGGGGGGGGGGGGGGGGGGGGGGGGGGGGGGGGGGGGGGGGGGGGGGGGGGGGGGGGGGGGGGGGGGGGGGGGGGGGGGGGGGGGGGGGGGGGGGGGGGGGGGGGGGGGGGGGGGGGGGGGGGGGGGGGGGGGGGGGGGGGGGGGGGGGGGGGGGGGGGGGGGGGGGGGGGGGGGGGGGGGGGGGGGGGGGGGGGGGGGGGGGGGGGGGGGGGGGGGGGGGGGGGGGGGGGGGGGGGGGGGGGGGGGGGGGGGGGGGGGGGGGGGGGGGGGGGGGGGGGGGGGGGGGGGGGGGGGGGGGGGGGGGGGGGGGGGGGGGGGGGGGGGGGGGGGGGGGGGGGGGGGGGGGGGGGGGGGGGGGGGGGGGGGGGGGGGGGGGGGGGGGGGGGGGGGGGGGGGGGGGGGGGGGGGGGGGGGGGGGGGGGGGGGGGGGGGGGGGGGGGGGGGGGGGGGGGGGGGGGGGGGGGGGGGGGGGGGGGGGGGGGGGGGGGGGGGGGGGGGGGGGGGGGGGGGGGGGGGGGGGGGGGGGGGGGGGGGGGGGGGGGGGGGGGGGGGGGGGGGGGGGGGGGGGGGGGGGGGGGGGGGGGGGGGGGGGGGGGGGGGGGGGGGGGGGGGGGGGGGGGGGGGGGGGGGGGGGGGGGGGGGGGGGGGGGGGGGGGGGGGGGGGGGGGGGGGGGGGGGGGGGGGGGGGGGGGGGGGGGACGTGATGCCTATATACATGATCATACCTAGATATTCTCATAACTATGCTCAGTTCTATCAATTGCTCAACAGTAATTTGTTCACCCACCGTAATACTTATGCTCTCGAGAGAAGCCACTAGTGAAACCAATGGCCCCCGGGTCTATTTTCCATCATATTAATCTTCCAACACTTAGCTATTTCTTGCGCTGTTTATTTCCTTTTATTTTTACTTTGCATCTTTATCATAAAAATACCAAAAATATTATCTTATCATATCTATCAGATCTCACTCTCGTAAGTGACCGTGAAGGGATTGACAACCCCTTTATTGCGTTGGTTGCGAGGATTTATTTGTTTGTGTAGGTGCGAGGGACTTGAGCGTGGCCTCCTACTGGATTGATACCTTGGTTCTCAAAAACTGAGGGAAATACTTACGCTGCTTTACTGCATCACCCTTTCCTCTTCAAGGGAAAACCAACGCAGTGCTCAAGAGGTAGCAATGCTTACTTTCAAACATCAAGTGAAGACGACTCTGAATGTGAATCTAAACCTATCTACAAAACACTTGCTAAAATTGCAACTGAACAATAGAATGCCATGGAACATATTCAAAAATTGCTAGACAAAAGCGATGACCTGTTGGACGCGGAAATGACCCGATCTCAGTCCTTAATTGAAGACATCAGAAATCTTCATGTTAAGTACGAGGAACTTGATAGTCGTCATGAAACGCTCTCAACAACTCATGAAAAGCTTTCCTATGATTATATTCAAAGGAAGCAAGAACTTGAGAACTTGAGAACGGCTCATGAAGATCTTCAAAAAGAGAATGAGTCACTCCACGCTCAACAGATCAGTTCCGCTCAGGAAGGATTTCAACCACCATGTCTAAAATGCCTTGAGTGTGATAACGCTACTTCTGTTGCTGAATGTTCCACTACTGCTATGGTTGCAATATCTTCAACTGCTAATCTGATAACTAACCTCTCTGCTGAGGATGCCACTACTATTGCTGATGAAAATGCCAGGCTGAAGACATTGCTTGAGATAGGGATGTACAAAAGTCTCAAAGGGCATCAAACACTATGTGATGTCCTCAAAAAGCAGATTCTGAACCAAAACCCTAGGAAAGAGGGTGTTGGATTCGAGAGGAAAATGAATGTTGATGGTTCCTACTAGAAGCCTGAGCAGTACCCCAAAACCACATGGGTTGCTGCAAAGGGACCTTCAGTGGATCCATCCACCTTATCTGGCTTCACTTGTGCTAACCCGATTATCATTGATGAATCCCTTGATGCAAACTATAAACTGTTTAAGAATCAGAATGGTGAAGTGTTTGCCAGGTACATTGGTACTAACTGCAGGAATGGGCCACCTATGAAGAAGATCTGGGTACCCAAAAGTTGTCTTGAGAATCTTCCTGTGAATTTCATCATGACACCACTTGGGAAGAAGACAAACCCCAGACCAAAGGCTTCATATGGTCCAAAGGCTTCATACAGACAGAGGACTCACCAGAGTCACCCTACACCAATGTTTTGCGGGGAAATCATACTCAGACTTATGAATACGAGCATGTTTCCTCAAACCGCTATGTTCATAAGACCAAGAACTATTCTGCTTATTCTTATGAGTATTATTCACATCCTGCAAGGCTATTTGCTAGGGCTCCAAAGCCGAAGTTCTCAGATGCTGCACTTAGACTCATTGCTTCGAAGCCACCCCTGAAAATGTAGGTGGTTAAGAAAACTTAACTCTCTTTTGCAGGGAAAGGTCTCCAGCCAGAAATCAAAGGCGTCTGATGCTATTGCTGGGGACCTAAAACATCTTGTGGGGCGCAAGATAAAATGCCCAGATGGTCTTACTATGTATTTTGTTCCTGAATCACTTGCCTATCATCCTATCAGTCCTAACCTGGATCTGAGCTTTGATAATCCGCTAGTTTGTCAAATGTTTATGCTTCACAATACCCTTGGTGAAGCCTATCCCCCTAACTGCACTATAGGGTATGACACCACATGCTTCAGAATGGATTATGGACAGTGGATGCACTAACCACATGACTGGTGATCGAAGTCTTCTCATGGACTCAACCTTACGTCCATCTGACAAGAGTCACATCACATTTGCTGACACTGGTAAAAGCAAAGTATTGGGTCTAGGTAGAGTTGCAATCTCAAAGGATCAACACATGGATAAAGTGATGCTTGTTGGATCCCTTGGTTTCAACTTAATGTCTGTCTCAATGCTTTGTGATTTGAACATGATTGTGATATTTGGAAAATATCGTTGCCTTGTGCTTATGGAGTCTGACAAATCTCTAGTCTTTGAAGGGTATCGAAAAGATGACTTGTACATGGTAGATTTCTCAGCAGGACCACAGATGGCCGTATGTCTTCTAGCAAAAGCTTCAGAGTGCTGGCTCTGGCATCGGAGGCTAGGGCATGCTGGCATGAGGAACTTGTACACTCTCGCGAAGAAGAAACATGTCGTAGGCATCGAGGGCATCAAGTTCAAGAAGGATCATCTGTGTGGTGCCTGCGAAGCTGGAAAGATGACTAGGGCCAAGCATCCCTCAAAGACAATCATGACAACATCCCAACCCTTCGAGCTGCTTCACATGGACTTATTTGGCCCTACTCATTACTCTACTCTTACTACCACTGCATGTCTCTATGGCTTCGTCATTGTTGATGATTATTCAAGATATACATGGGTGCATATAATCCTCTACAAGAATGAAGTGCAGGATGTCTTCAGATGCTTCGCCAATCATGCCATGACGAACTATGGCATCAAGATCAAGCACATCAGAAGTGACAACGGCACAGAGTTCAAGAACACAGGCCTCAACACTTATCTTGATACATTGGGCATCACTCATGAGTTCTCTGCTCCATACACACCTCAGCAAAATGGCATCGTGGAGCACAAGAACAGGACACTCATTGAGATGGCTCGGACGATGCTTGATGAGTACAAGACTCCAAGGAAGTTCTGGCCTGAAGCCATTGATACTGCATGCCACGTCATCAACCGTGTTTATCTACACAAGCTACTGAAGAAGACATCCTATGAACTCCTAACTGGTAAGAAGCCAAACGTCAGTTACTTCAGAGTATTTGGTGCTAGGTGCTGGATCAAGGATCCACATCACACTTCAAAATTTGCACCGAAAGCACATGAAGGTTTTATGCTTGGTTACGGAAAGGATTCGTACTCCTACAGAGTCTTCAACCTCTTTCACTATAAAGTGGTTGAAACTGTGGATGTGCGGTTCGATGAGACTAACGGCTCGCAAAGAGAGCACCTGCCAAATGTGCTAGATGAAGTCCCTCCTAGTGAATCGATTAAGCTTATGGGAACTAGAGAAATCATACCTTCAGAGGCACAGGCTAGAGAAGAACTTATCATTTCTGTGTCAAACCAACCTGAAGACACTGCCCAGCCTGAAGCCAATGATGAAGAAGAAGACAATGGTCAACAAGAGCAAAATCTTCGTCCAGTTCATCCTCGTGTTGCAAATGAAGTTCAGATTGAGAAGATAATTGATAGCATCAATGCACCTGGTCCACTCACTCGTTCAAGAGCAACACAGCTAGCAAATTTCTGTGGGCACTTTGCATTTGTCTCTATATCTGAACCCAAGAAAGTTGCTGAAGCCTTCATGGAACTTGAATGGATTCAAGCTCTGCAATAAGAGCTTCAACAGTTCGAGCTGAACAATGTGTGGGAATAAGTCAAACGTCCTGATCCTCGCAAGCACAATATCATAGGCACCAAATGGATCTATCGCAACAAACAAGATGAGCATGGTCAAGTTGTCAGAAACAAGGCTCGTCTAGTTGCTCAAGGATACACTCAAGTTGAAGGGATTGACTTCGATGAAACATTTGCTCCGGTGGCTAGGCTTGAAGCCATTCGCATACTGCTAGCCTATGCCAACCATCACAACATCCTTCTGTATCAAATGGATGTGAAGAGTACCTTTCTCAATGGCAAGATTGAAGAAGAAGTGTATGTTGCTCAACCACCTGGCTTTGAAGATCCAAAACATCCTGATATGGTATACAAGCTCAACAATGCACTGTATGGCCTCAAACAAGCCCCACGAGCTTGGTATGACACACTCAAAGACTTCCTGAAGAGCAAAGGCTTCAAACCTGGTTCCCTGGATCCCACTCTCTTCACGAAGACATACGATGGTGAACTGTTTATATGCCAGATCTATGTGGATGACATTATCTTCGGCTGCACTGACAAAAGATACAGTGATGAGTTTGGACACATGATGCAAGAGCAATATCAGATGTCCATGATGGGTGAGCTGAAGTTCTTCCTTGGTCTTCAAATTCGTTAGCAGAGCAACGACATCTTCATATCTCAAGAGAAGTACCTCAAAGATTGCCTGAAGAAGTTTGGAATGCAAGACTGCAAAGGTTACTCAACGCCAATGCCTACCAAAAGTCATCTAGGCCCCGACGACAATGGTAAAGAGTTCGATCAAAAGGTATACCGCTCCATGATTGGTTCTTTACTCTATTTATGTGCATCTAGGCTAGATATCATGCTTAGCGTTTGCATGTGTGCCCGGTTCGAAGCGGCACCAAAGAATCGCATCACTTAGTTGTGAAGCGAATTCTTTGATATTTGCCTTACACCCCAACACTAGGATTATGGTATCCAAAGGGCTCAGAGTTTGATCTAGTTGGATTCTCAGATGCTGATTATGCTGGTGACAAGGTTGATCGCGAGTCCACATCAGGCACATGTCACTTTCTTGGACGATCTCGTGTCTGTTGGTCTTCAAAGAAGCAGAACTATGTGTCTCTCTCCACTGCTGAATCTGAATACATTGCTGCTGGATCTTGCTGCGCTCAACTTCTATGGATGAAGCAAACTCTCAAGGACTATGGCATCCATCTGAAGCAAGTGCCACTCTACTGTGACAATGAAAGCACCATCAAGATCACCAACAACCCAGTTCAGCACTCGAAGACAGAGTACATTGAAATTCGTCATCACTTTCTCAGAGACCATGTCATGAAGGAAGATATTGATATCATTCACGTCAACACTGAAGAGCAGTTGGCAGATATCTTCACAAAGCCCTTGGATGAGAAAAGGTTTTGCAAGTTGCGGTGTGAGCTGAATATCTTAGAATCCTCGAATGTCCTGTGATTGGACACACATCCTAACGCTTATGCATGTGATGACTTAGATGTGCAACACACGAAGTAATGTATATCTTCAATCAATGAAGACATACACTCCAAGTGTGAATACATTAATGCAAAATATGACTTCGGAGCGCCACGATAATTGTGCGCCGTGTCTGGGTCTAATACTTCCTATACAGTGGGTAACGCCACCACCAAACTTTTGTTTGAAGTAATTCTTTTGGCGTCACATTTGCAGAGTCTTCGCATTTGGTTTATCTTCAACATTGATTTGTTTTCGCGTTTATCTTTGCAATGTTGATTTGGATCTTATAGCTATGTCTTCTTGTTTGAATCTTTTGATCTAAGTGAATGTGATCGGACCCTAACCCCCTCTATGCTTCTACCTCAGATTCTATCTATCTAAATCATATGCATTCTATTGAATTTGTCGAATGTCTTCTCTGCGTCCTTGTTAGCAGAAGATACAGAGACAAAAGTTGAATCTGTTTTAATGCTATATCCTTATTGCATGAAACCCGGAGAAGCCGGAACGACCACCCGACAGTCCAGGCGTGCGTGGGAACATGGAACAACTTCCAATGTGTTGCATGTTTGCCATGTGTCCTTCAGATGTGAACCACCAGGGGCACCTGCATAATTACACTGTGTTGTCCCTTTCCTTATAAATACTCAACTCACCACGGTCACAATCTCTTCTTCCACCTCACCACCTCACACAAACCCTAACACCTCCGCTAGCTCGCGTCGACGCCGGAGATGAAGCGCTTAGCTGCCGTGACTTCTTTGACGCCGTCCTCACGCCGGCCGTGGACCTCATCCTCTCTGCCACCGCCGTAGGTGTCTTCCATCGCCAAGTTAGGGCACGGGAGATTGAACTGCTCGGCCTCCCTCTTCGTCTCGTCTAGCAGTTCGTCAAGGGTAATTAAAACTTACTTTGCACTGCCTTTTTGATCCATCAGATTCATCCACTTTAACCAAAAGTGGTTTCTCAACTTCCAAATCTGGATCTATCTTCTTCTGCATCTCATATCCTGCAAAGTATATTCACTTATGCTTCACTACTAGTTAGATTTCTCACTTGTACTTATTCTTGGATTCGTACAAATCTGGAACCAACTCTCATCTGATAAGTGAATGTCTTCGCGCTATGAGGTCAATGTCTTCAAACTGATTTATCTTCAAAATCTTCTAAGAATGCATATGACCTCTTCCCTTCCCTCACACCTCTAATGCTGTCACAGGTACATGTCCGTGGGAGAATCCCTTGGTTCTCATAGTCTGCATTCATTTGCAGAGTTCCTACAGCGACACATCAATTCTCCTGAAGCCAGTTCCTGTCTGACCAGCAGACGGAAGCCATTCACAGTTCTGAAGCCTTTCAGCTTGAATATTATGGCCACTGAAAAATCTGCAAGGAAAGGCGGCAGGCAGCGCCGTGGAGATACATCCAAAGATTTGCCTCCTTATCTGTATGACCTGTACAAGACAGATCCTGAAGAAAGCTATGGCCAGCGCAAGACTCGAATCCAATGGATTCGACGATATTGGGCAGAACAATGGTTCAAGTATAACTTCGTGACCCCAGAGTATGCTGAGAAGAATGCCATCAAGCGTCCGTGGGGAGATATTCTCTATAGAAATCTTCAACCCAAGTCCAAGACCGAAGCCATTGCTCAAAGCTTCTATCCTTGTATGGTCCGAGGACCACAGCCAGAGAATGCCGACCCATCTTCTCTCTTATGGTGTCGCGATGACAATTTGTTCAAGCGCAACTATAAGTTTGCCAAAGATTCTGCTGTGAAGAACAAGAAAAGTCTTGGGTGCAACTTCAACCCAGGTCCGTCTGCTCCAAGGGCTGATGGCACACGTGATGCCAACCCCAATGTCATTGGCCCCTTTGACAACCTTGATGGTCTTCTCTCTCACATCGCTGCTCAGAGGGCCACTGTGGTGCAATCAGCTAATGACGCAGATTCGGATGAAGCACCACCTCCACCGAAGCCTCAGAAGCAAAAGAAAACAAAGGCTTCAAAGCCCTCTGCCGCACCTAAAGCTTTGCGGGTGAAGCCATTGGCCTCTGCACCACCTGAAGCCAGTGTTCAATCTGAAGATCTTTCTCGTGTCTCCAAGAAGGCAGAGAAGTCTAAGAAGGAGAAGAAGCTCATCAAGAGTTCTGCACAAGAACTGACCCCAGCTGCCGTTCTGCGCAATGAGGATGCCACCATTGATCTATCCAGCGACGAAGATCTTGGTGATGATGCGCTTGAGCTTCTGATCAAAAGCAAGCAAGAGGCGGAGATCTTCAATGATCTGCCCCTCTTTGATGTGGATATTTTGAATAATTTCATCGATGAATGGTTTGATAACCCCAGCCTCAGCATCGATGATCTTCAGCTTCCTATTGACATCAGTGCCACATTCCACGGAGCCATTGCTAATGAGCTGGCACTGGCTCAGAAGATCGTCGAGCTGAAGAACAAGATTGACTATGAGAAATCTCAATTCAAGAGGAACATGGCCAAGCTCAGTGTGGCTGATGTTCAAAGCTTCAAGCAGATGCTGCATGACCTCAAGGAGGAGTTTCACTAGAAACGTGATGAAGCAAAAGGTTCACGAGAGCGAATGAAATACTTCGCAGGAAAATGTGTTCAAGCACACAATGAGGCAGAGAAGTGCAAGGCTCTTGGGCGTCCAGGAATTGACCCCAAGATGGCTGCCAAACAGAAGAAGAAACCTGCTGTGGCCCAAGCTGAAGCATCAGGGCAGGAAGCACCTCGCACTGTCTTCCCTGCCAACATGACAGGCTCAAAGCCTAAGGTCCCCACAGCAGCTTCAGAACTAAAGAAGACAAGGGCAGCTGAGGACGAAGCCAGAAAGCGCACGCACAGAAATGCCTTTGATGGTGCTCCGCCAACCAAGAAGTCGAAGACAAAGTCTTCGCGAAAAGATCGTGCTGCTGCCACAGAGCCACTTATCATCGAGCCCATCTCAGTTGCTCACCCTGCCTCTACAAACCAAGATCGTCAACTTGTCGTTATGAGCCTGCTTCCATAGAGGCTCCTGAAGATGAAGAGATTCCAGCTATCGACCCCATCCCAGCTGAAGACATTGGTCATGACGACAATGTAGAAGATGATGAAGTCCTTCCTCAGATCGAGCACCAACCGGCATCATCGCCTGTTCTCACGAACAGCGAACTCATCAGCATTGGTCGTCCTTTGACACCAATTGCTCAGGATGCTTCGTGGGCTGATCGCCCTCAACAAGAGACCCCAAGTAATGAAGACACACCCAGTACTCCACCACCTCAAGTCACCACTTCGGTGCTTGACGACGACTACATGGTCCAGACCACTCCATCACCAAAGGCGTCGCCCGCTTTCCGCAGGCTTCGCAAAGGCCCTAGGCCACATGTCGCCATGCCAAGCGTTCCAGAAGAGTAACATCCCAAAATTCTAAATTTTGGAATGTTATATTAAATATATAGTTTTGATTGATTGTTTGATTGTGGTGTGGTTGCTTGAGTGAAATTGAGTGAAATTTGAAACTTTTGAAAGTTAAATGAGAGGGAATAAAAGGAGTTTCCCAAACTTTCATCTTTGCTTTCTGATCTCCATGAATTCAAATTCTTTTCAAATACAAAACCCTAGAGAGAAGATGACATGACTTCTTCCATTTAATTAAATGAAAAAGGGTTTTGAAAAGATTTGAATTTCATTCGGAAATATTTCCAATTCATAAACTTCATGCAACTCAATGATTTTCATGAGAGAAGATAAAATGACTTCTTCAAAACATATGAAATATGAGTTGGAAGTTTCAAAGAATTCAAATTTGAAGTCCCTTTGAAAATTATTTTTCAATTTGGAGTTATTTGGTTTTATTCAAATGATTTTTCTCCAAAAATAAAATATATGGAAAATAGGGTAAAATGATTCCCTACATCGGAAAAATGGAGAGAAATAAATTTGAAATTATTCTGGTATTTTAAAAATGTTTTTTTCTGGATTTTATTAGAGCAGTAGCACTCTTTGCTTTATTTGAATTTTTGTAGATTTTATTTGATGCTAGAAAAATGTTCAAGTCGTAGAATATCTTTTTCTGGAAATTTTGATATAGTATATGCCTATATAATATTTTTTATTTCTTTTATTTTATTCTTTTCGTCTGACTATTTTTTTTAAAAAAACTTCTTCTTCTCGGACCGACTGGGCCGAAGCCCAGCCGGCCCAGCTCCGCACCGCCTCGCCCGTCGTCCCCGTGCGGGACTCCGCTCGGAGAGCCGCCGCGCCGCCGTGAGCGCCCGGGACTCCGCCTCCCGAGGCCGAGGCCCCCCCTTTATAAGCTGCACCCGGGGCCCCCCTGGACCCCGTCCGCCACCGCTTTGCACCTCGCCTCGCCGCACTTCACCAACCGCCGCCGCCGCCGATGAGATTTGCAGCCGCTGCCGCTAGCTGCGCTGCCTGCCGCACCACCCCGCCGCCCGCGCCGCCATGGCCGCCGCTCGCCGCTGCCCGCGCCACCTCGCCCTACCTCGTCGGAGAGCCGCCGCCGCCGATTCCGCTGCCCGATCTAGTCGCCGCCGGTTTTCGGAGTAAACCGCCCCGAACCGGTAATAAAACCGCCCGAACCGGTTTTTCTTTTTAGTCGGTTTAGTTATTTAGGTTAGTTTAATTAGTGGACGTTCGTCCGTTAGGTTCGGTAGCGAACGATTTTCGTTCGTTAGGTTCTGTTAGCGAGCGTTCGCTCGATAGTTTTTTTTTTCTTTTTAATTTCGGCCAGGGACCCATCCGTGAATATTTTATTTACAGATTAGTCTTTGATCTTCAAACCTTCGTTACTTTTCGCTCGTTTATCCAAATCCAACGAAACCAACGCCCACTTCTTCGTTACGATCCCCTCTATGCAGTAAAACAACTTAAACATGTTTTTGAAAATTTAAAATTTGTTTTCAAACATATTTGAATTCAAACTTCTTTTGTTCATATCTTGAGTTTTATAACTCCGAATTAATTGATTCTTTTTGTAAATCGAAGCTCTTGACATAAACTTTCTGATAAGGCAAAATTTACTCAATTTTGGTACTGTTAGAAATTGTTTTATGCTGCAAGAGTCAATTGCTTGTTTTCGAAGTTTTCCGAGATCTTTTCTTCGATTTCTTTTGCATGATTGCTTATGTGTGGTTACTATTGCTTGCTTACGATAGATTGACCGGAGTGTGAAGAATAGAACTATCAGGAGTTATGAGTGCGAATCATCTTCATCAACAGTACAAGGCAAGTTCACACTTTGATCATATCCCTTTTCATTACCCAGTTTTTATGCATTAGTTTCCACCCTCAAACATTGCATGGTTAGGAATTGATAACATGTGGGTATTGGGAAATAGTTGATGAGGTAGGAACCTATTATCCTGCATTCAAACCTTGGGAGTTACTTCTACATTATGCTCATACTGCTATGCTATGCTCGTAGACGTGGATTGGGTTTGAGTGTATCCCATGACAGATGTGAGATTGTTAATTAATGGTTAAGTTAAGGTGGCTACTTAAACACACATCTGGGTGGATTGGTTGTGGGCACCTGGGGATATACCAATGCTGTCCTTTTGGTTTGCCACCCAGGCTCAACGGGATCATAAGATTATTCATGCTAGAAACTTCCGTGTGCAGCCACAAGCTATTATAGGCTCTAGCATAGTTGAGTATGTTGCATGACCTCTTTCAGTGGTGGGCTGGCAGATGTAGGGGAAAGTAGGTGTAACTGTCCACCCAGAGTAAAGAGTTAATGCTTCTGAGAGACTGTGTCTCGGTCATCCGTTTCTCAAACACCATGTAGTGCGAGAAATCCAACGGAGGAGATCGAGTCTTGTGGGGAAAAGTGCGCAAACCTCTGCAGAGTGTACAAACTAATCATGGTTAGCCGTGTCCCCGGTAATGGACATCTTGAGTATCTGGTACTTGAATTATCATGTTAATCTCAACACTTTATTTAATTAATTTGATTTGGTTAATGATTAATATTTTGGGATTGAGCTGGGGATATACCATCTCAATGTTTTCAACCAACTTTGTAGTTAAATAAAATATATTCCTTTGCAGTAGGGAAAAATTGGCTTTTCGCAAAAACATGTTAACCATAGAGCCTCCACCAGCCAAATATGCATGTAGTGATAGCTATTATTCATCATTATCCTATGGTGTGAATTTGCCAGTACATTCAATGTACTGACCCTTTGTGGCTACAACGTCTCATGTTGCAGAAATCTTACGACGAGTAAGTGATAAGTTAGGGTTATGATTTCTACACTCAACTTTGCCGTTGGTGTTGATGGGAATCCACAACCTTGTTGTTACTTCCACTATTTGGATTGAGGTAATAGTATTTACGTTACTTTATACATGTGATTTACCTCTGTTATAAATCCTCGAGTATTGTGTGTGTCAGCATACCGATCCAGGGATGACACTTAAGCACAGAGACTTGACCATCTGATGTTGGGTCGCTACAAGATGGTATCAGAGCCCATGTTGACTGTAGGACGTGACCCCTTGAAACTGGCAAGCCCATAGGAAAGATTTTCTCTACAACTTCATTTTCAAAAAGATCTTTTTCCTCTCTTCTTTTCTGAGCTTTATCAAAATTCCCTTTTAGTTAGACTATACCCCTTTCCCCTTTTGACCACGCGAAGATTCAGCTGATGAGACCACTCCGAGAAGGTCAAGATATCGGACAACTAAGACCACTTCGGAATGAAGAGGATTTTACCATGTATTATAATAATAGAAAGTACAACGGTTGAAGACTCCGAAGACTAGGAGAATTTGAAGGCTCTGAAGAATTCCCAGATTTGTATGACCTAGGAAGGCTACCCTTAGGGAACTTGGCAGACTATGGAAGCTGTCAATACCCGAGATCAAGGTGTATCGGAGAAAGACTGGAACTAGAGCATTAGAACTCAAAGTTTTGTCAAGAAAACCCTAAGGCAGGAGATATCAACTATGGAATGATAGCTCATGGAAATGACAAGAGCAGAAACACGGCTATCCAAGATGTTATCGCCCGCTTATGCTATTATCACCGTGCTGAGTTAAGCCTGCATTTCTTCGGAAGGATTGGATGGTAGAAGGCTGATGGAGCACCTATCAGCAAAGGATGCAGTTTTAACCTTAGCTGGTGTATCGCCAGGATCTGGAGTATTACATGAAGAATTTTAGGATGGACCTGCAGAAGCCGTATTTGATAAGGAAGCATTTCGTGAATAACTCAGGACCCAGAAGCTAAAAGTAGCCAAGCTGGAGGAGCAAAACCTTGAGATAGAGGAGAACCGTCAGGAACTGAAGGACAGTAGGACCGCGGTTCATGCCAAGGATGTTGAAACCCAGAAGTTTGGAACGCAACTCTAGAAATATTAAGGAACATCACAAGAGACTTCACGTCAACGGAGATGACCTGGCGGAAGAACTTGAGAAGGACAAGCACGATTGGAAGAAGCCATCGGAGACATAAACAGGACGTGAAGAGTTTGATGACTTTGAAGATTTATTGACTTTTAGAAGACCAAACCCCTGTTATATACCTACGTTAGATGCGACGATTGTGAGCTGTCAATTGTTTGATGTTTTTCCGACAGCCACAATATTTTTTTTTTGAAAAACTATTGTTTGCATTGTGTGTATTCCTCTCTATCTCTCTTATCTCACCCCAAACCCATGGACCCAATAGAGGATGAATGGAGATGAACTCATGTTTCCTGGACCGATAAGTCAATTGGAGATGGACCGATGGATTCAGAACATGGAGGATCACATGAAGAATAACCCTATAGTCGGAAAGGATATGACCCAGCATGCTCTTCAGTGCTTTGAAAGAGGTGCTGCTACTTGGTGGAGGATGTATCAAACCATCAATGGATGGCAAGAAGTAACCACTTGGGAAGAATTTAAGTTGACTCTGCTAAAGTCTCGGGTTGTGTCCCAGAAATTAAAGCCTTATGGAAAGGATATGAAGAAACCTTGTGCATGCAAGCTTTGTGGAGAAATAGGACACAACCATAAAGAACACAAGGATGAATGCCCTCATTGTGAGGAAAGTCACCCAGCCGAAGAATGCCCAACTAGGCAGATTACTTGTTTCTTGTGTGAAGGAACTACCCACTACCCTGCTCAGTGTCACATTTACCCCATGGTGCAATGAACCATCCAGCAGAAGAAAGAAGTAATGAAAGGAGCCCTCATGGAAATTTTAGAAGAACCTGTGATGAAGGAAGAGGTGGAGGACACACCCGAAGAAGGCCCAATTAAACCCTGCACCAATTCATGCTATGCATGTGGAGAAGAAGGACACATCTCCCAGAATTTTCTGAATGGGGATCTAGTAGAATTCCCGACAGAGGAAGTAGAGTATGACCCACAGGAAATAGAGGCCCTGATTGGAACGGAAAAGTCCAGGAAGAGAAGTAGATTGGATCCCAGGAAGGACCTGAGTCATATCACCTGTTTCAGGTGCAAGGAGTCAGGGCACTACTTTAGCAGTTGCCCAAAAAGGAACCCGAGGACCCAAGGAGGCTATATAATCACAAGGAAACCTCGAGACTTGTCAGAAGTAAAATGTTTCCGTTGAAATGAAGCAGGGCACCTTGCCAGGGATTGTCCCAAAGAGAAGGAGGCTTGTGCTAGATAGTTGAGTTTGCAACAAAAGAAATATAGTAGTAGAAGTGGGAACAATTCTTTTATATTGAGGTATTGAGTTGAGGCATATAATGGAAATGCAGGAGATTGTAGTAATTTGAGAGTCAATAAAGTTAGCCACGTTGGTACTGATTTGGATTTTATGAGTTGTTACTCTATGAAGAAAGATTTTGACCATTTTCGAGTATATGAGAAATATGGTCTATGGATGAATTTGTGCATTTCAAGGGTGGTAGTACCCTGTGAGGACATCTGACCCCTGGAAAAGATAATGATATTCCACGGAGTGGACTACGGACAAAATAAGCATGAGTTTTATCTCGATATGCGGGATACCCAAGAATATGAAGGGATGAAGTACTATTGGAGTATAAAGGAGGTATAATGTTGGCAATATGGAGCAATTGTAACTCCATGATGAGTCGGAGTAATCACGTCTTAGTTTGGTGCCAATAGAAGGAAAAGAGACAGTACAATTGGATGGATTTAAGAATGTTAGGAAGCTGGATGTTGGGAATAATGATCAGTTGCCCCGATGATGAGTTCAAGGTTACAAGTGATGAGATGGGCCATAACCCATAGGCCCCAGGACCTGCCAAGAAGCAAGCACACTCTTGCTGAAGGAAAAACCCTGGAAGAAGTTACGTTCGTCAACAGACGATTTTATAGTTTTTTTGCAAGTCAGTACCACGTTTGAGGCTAATCGTTGCAAAACGGGCTAAGCGTCGTATAACGCTGTATTGATGTTGTATCTGACCATGCGGCCCCACCTGTCAGGTGACATGTGGCATATTGTTTTTGCAGATAAGACCCCCGCATTGCACTTAATGACGCAAATGCCCCAGCAAAGTTAAAAAAAGAAATTGCGCTCGGCGGGGTTCATTGATGGAAGCAGAGGCGAGTTAATTGCAAGGAAGTACCACACTTGAGGCAGTTGTAACGGATCATTACCACTATTCAGTTTTTTTGCAAGTCAATACCACGTTTGAGGCTAATCATTGCCAAATGGGCTAAGCGTCGTATAACGCTGTATCTGACCACGCGGGCTAAGCGTCGTATAACGCTGTATCTGACCACGCGGCCCCACCTGTCAGGTGACATGTGGCATATTGTTTTTGCAGATAAGACCCCCCGCATTGCACTTAATGACGCAAATGCCCCAGCGAAGTTAAGAAAAGAAATTGCGCTCGGCGGGGTTCGAACCCGCGCCCTCCCGGCTTAGACGGAGAGGCCCTGCCACTATGCTAGCCCATGTTGGCTGGTCTAATAATATAGTAGGTCAATATATTATGTGACTGTTAAATAAATAAAACAAACCAAAAAAACACGCGTTTGAGCTGATTCGAACCTGCGCCTGCGAGTGAAAGAAAGAGCGCGCCAGCCACTACACTAAAGAGATGCTCGCGTCAGAATAGTGGCATTCTTACATTTATCTAGTTTGGACACGTCCTGGCCTTTTTTCTTTTTTTATTATGTTTCTTGTTTCGCATTTCTTTTTTATATAGGTTTAGTATGCAATATTTTTTGTAAATACAAACTAAACATTATTATATAAATACACACTGAACATTCTTGTATAATGTACGATGAACAATTTTTTATACACACTGAACATAAATATAGGATGAACTTTTTAAAAAATGCATAAATTCCGTTTTTTGTACGTG
Source organism: Thinopyrum obtusiflorum (assembly GCA_036873465.1). Classification (NCBI taxonomy): domain Eukaryota; kingdom Viridiplantae; phylum Streptophyta; class Magnoliopsida; order Poales; family Poaceae; genus Thinopyrum; species Thinopyrum obtusiflorum. The sequence continues at coordinate 20,425 of JAAAWM010009727.1, forward strand.
TTTTTTTGTTTCTGATTTCTTTTATCTTTTTCAGATCTTTGGTATTCTTTGGATTTTCATGTTTTCAATTTTTTTACAGTTTTTTATATAGGTTTAGTATGCAAAAAAGGTCGTAAATACACACTTAACATTATTCTATAAAAATACATTGAACATTATTGTATAATATACGATGAACAATTTTGTTATATACATTGAACATTTTTTAATATACAATGAATTTTTTAAAATTTATAAATTACATTTTTTTGTATACGATGTAATTTTCTATCAATATACGATACACACATTATGTACGGCGCGCGCTAATTATCTTTTTTGTTACCGTATGAAAAAGAGAACGAGGCACAGTATAAAAAACATTTACGCGTGCTACGTAAACAGAGGAACACTGGCGGCGCAGCGGTAGTGAGCGCGCGCTGCGTCGCCCTCGTCGCGGGTTCGAGTCCCGGCTGCGGCGCGCCCTCTCTGTGAACGCTTATTTTTTCGTTCATTTTATTTATTTAATCGTCTAATACTCCCTCCGTTCCTAAATATTTGTCTTTCTAGATATTTCAACAAGTGACTACATACGGAGCAAAATGAGTGAATCTACACTATAAAATATGTCTACATACATCCGTATGTGGTAGTCCATTTGAAATGTCTAGAAAGACAAATATTTAGGAACGGAGGGAGTAATATATAAGCACTTAATATCCTAACTGAGCAACTGACTGGGCCTAGCGTAGTGGCAGGACCTCTCCCTTGAAACAGGGAGAGCGCGGGTTTGAATCCCTGCTGCGCGCAATTTATTTTTGTAACTTCGCGGGAGCATTTGCGTGATTAAGTGCAATGCGGGGGTCTTATCTGCAAAAACAATATGCCACGTGTCACCTGACAGGTGGGGCCGCGTGGTCAGATACAGCATCAATACAGCGTTATACGACGCTTAGCCCGTTTTGCAACGATTAGCCTCAAACGTGGTAGCGCGGGTTTGAATCCCCGCTGCGCGCAATTTATTTTTGTAACTTCGCGGGAGCATTTGCGTGATTAAGTGCAATGCGGGGGTCTTATCTGCAAAAACAATATGCCACGTGTCACCTGACAGGTGGGGCCGCGTGGTCAGATACAACATCTATACAGCGTTATACGGCGCTTAGCCCATTTTGCAACGATTAGCCTCAAACGTGGTACTGACTTGCAAAAACTCTGAATAATGGTACTGATCCGTTACAACTGCTTCAAGTGTGGTACTTCCTTGCAATTAACTCAAGCAGAGGCAGACAACTTGGCGGTGCAAGCGGCTCGGAACGGCACGGCAGCGGCTCAAGCCAGCAGCGAAACGGAGGCAACCATGGCGGCGGCTCAGAAGCTGCAGCAGCAGCGCGTTTGAGACGGCGAAGGCGGTGACTCTCGGAGTGGCAGCGGCGAGTCACGGAAGCCGCGGGGCAAACACGGAGACGGAGGCGGCGGCCCACAGTTGGTGATGCGAGGCTGGTGACTCGGAGATGTACGCGACGACGGTTTGCAGCCACGGGTTCTACTCCTTCGGGTCGCAGCTGACTTGTAAAACCCACATCCGCGTAGTATCAAAACAACAGTGACAGCAGACCACTTTTGCGACAACAGATCACTTTTGACCACCGGTCCACACCAGCATCTACGGAATAAATACTCAGATCGTTTGCAGCGTACGTGAACATCGTCAACTTGCTAGCATGGCCACGCGGAGGCTCTGACACGGAGGCAATGGTGACCGGCAGCGCGGACCCGAAGCGAGCACGGCGCGGAGGCAGCGCCTCGGAAGCGTCGACAGCAGAAACCGCACGGCATCCGCGGCAGTTTTGACGAGGTGAGGGCAGCAGGCAAATACTGACAGCCTCGGCCCCATTGCTGCCCTCTTCTTTCTTTGCTTTATTTGCTTCAATATGCAAGGAGCAAAAGGTAGTGCTTGGTTTGACGAATTGACTTTGGTCTTCACCATGAGGAAAAGCGTGACAGCAATTATAGTTAATATTCCCGAGCGTGTCCTATTAGCACAAAAAACTGCAGCGAAGGAAAAAGACAGCCTCGGCAATTTGATTCTTGTACTGATCGGACAAAACAACTGTAACTTGAGTAATTTGCACGCGTTCAAACCTAAATCCTGTCGGTCTCGATGATGTGCGGTTGTAGGGACCGTATGCCGCCACTTTTCAGCAAAATTAATCTCATTCGGATTGATGTCACAACAGCGATGGCGGACAGACGCTGCAATGCTGATGTTCACGCCGAGCAGTCTAATAAATTTTGTTGATTGAAATTGTTTGAAACCTTGATATCTGAACCACCCATCAGATGTCTCATATTGATACTTTTACCAACTCCCGCAGCTGGCAATCCACCATGGAATTTTCTGGTTTGACTGAAAGTGCTTGGTGAGTCCCTGTCCTTAAAAAACGAATCGGCAGTTTCGTCGGGCCGCTCTCTTGGTAAGTCACCGCAGAAACTTGATCCGTGTTGGTCTCGGCGGCTCAAAAAACTCTTCAGATGAACCTCAGGACGGTGGCGGCAAGCGGCTCGCAACCCTAATTTCTCTTTCACATATCATAAATCTTGAGGCTGATGCCAATCTTTTCAAACTGGTTCTTCTTCATCCGGAAAATTCCAAACTTCTCGAAACCCTAGAAAAAACCCCTCCAAGAACTCAACACCACCGTGCGCAGGCCCCACGGTGGGCGCCAACTGTCGTGTATTTGTCACGGCATATGTCCTAGTGTGAGGACTTGTCATGAGGCCAACGCAATTAGGTAGTAGCTCGAGAGGGGTTGATCGGGATGAGAGATGTGTGTAGATCGTCGAAGCGAATTAGCACACGAGACAAGATTTAGACAGCTTCGGGCCCCGGGAAACATCATCCGGTAATAACCTTACATGTTGTTTGTGGCTAGGTCTTATTCAATATGCTCATGAGGGAGTTGCTGTATAAGCCGTCTCTCCTCTAGTTGTATCTGGCCCTCAAGATTATTTTCGCCCCTTCTTGGGGTGCCCTGCCCCTCCTTACATAAGTTGGAGGGGCCGGTTACATGTGGAGTCCTAATTGGATTAGGACTAGTCTATCTTCTAATACAAGCCGGATACAAGTCCGGGTCTTGATTCCTTGTAAGGGAAATATTCCTCACGTCTTTTCTCTTAAGCCGGCCCACCATAACATGAGCCGGCCTTCTGGACCTTGGGCCTTGTCATCCATCTGAAACACCTGCCGGTCACCAATGAGTCACCAGGCCCGGCCAGATCATCAGTGAGTCGCCACTCTTCAGGTGGTTTACCAGTGAAACACCAAGTCCCAGCCAGGTCATATCTTCGGCCGGGTCATACCGTGGGGTATATCCCCGACAGGTGGATTAAATTGAGAGATTCAGACCATTTTAGAGTATAAGGATTATAATAATGTCACTCGTTTATCCCATCTTGCTTGCAAAGCTGAGCGTGAAGTGCATGATCGACAGGCATTGGCGCGAACTAATTTTTCTGCAGGACGATCTTCACCATGGACGCCATGTACATCTTCTACTTCCACACGTCCTGCTACACGATACGTCTCTGGCGTATCTATAATTTATGAAGTATTCATGCCATGTTTACAACAATTTTATATGGTTTTGGTATGATTTGATTAGAACTAACCCAGACTGATGCTGTTTTCAGCATAACTACCGTGGTGTCATTTTTTGTGTAGAAATAAAATTTCTCGGAATGGGCTGAAAATTACGATGATTTTTTATGGACCAAAAGAGAACCCCGAAGCACAAAAGTTGGACCAGAAGAGTCCCGAGGCAACGACAAGGTAGGGAGGGCACGCCCTACCCCCCGGGAGGGTGCTCCTACCTTGTCGCTGCCTTATGGACCCCCTTGACGTGAGATCGACGCCAAAAATTCCTATAAATACCAAAATTCACAGAAAGAAACCTAGATTGGGATTTCCGCCGCCGCGAACCTCTGTAGCCACGAAAAACCAATCTAGGCCCTCTCCGGCACCCTGTCGGAGGGGGCCATCATCACCGGAGGCCATGGAGGAGGATCCCGGAGGGGGCCATCATCACCATGGAGCCCAAGGACCAGAGGGAGAACCTCTCCTCATCTAGAGGGGAGGCCATGGAGGAGGAAGCACAAGGGGAGAATCTCCCCCCCCTCTCTCTCAGTGGCGCCGGAGTGCCACCGGGGGAATCATCGCCGCGGTGATCGTCTTCATCAACATCACGATCTTCATCACGTTCCTCATCTCTTTAAGGTGGTCCACTCTCCCGCACCCCGCTGTAATCCCCTACTTGAACATGGTGCTTTATGCCACATATTATGATCCAATTATGTGTTTCCATCCTATGATGTTTTGAGTAGATTTCTTTTGTCCTTTGGGTTGATTGATGATCTAGATTGGTTTGAGTTGTATGTTTTATTTTGGTGTTGTCTTATGGTGCCTTCTGTGCCGCGCACACGTGAAGGATTCCTGCTGTAGGGTGTTGCAATACGTCCATGATTCGCTTATAGTGGGTTCCTTGAGTGACAGAAGCATAAACCCGAGTAAGGGGGTTGTTTCGTATGGGATAAAGGGGACTTGATACTTTAATGCTATGGTTGGGTTTTACCTTAATGATATTTAGTAGTTGCAGATGCTTGCTAGAGTTCCAATCATAAGTGCATATGATCCAAGGAGAGAAAGTATGTTAGCTTATGCCTCTCCCTCATATAAAATTGCAATAATGACTACCGATCTTGTTAACAATTGCCTAGGATAATTCCGCACACCGATCCATCATTATTCCACACTCGCTATTTGTAATATATCATAATATATTCTAACTTTATGTTAACAGCACCTACTTTTATATTTTAGTTCTCCTATATCATGCAAAGTTATCCTCTTCATACCCACAACGTAGTTTTATTTCTCGTTTCTATATGGAAGCAAACGTTCGGTGTACGTAGAGTCGTATCAGTGGCAGATAGGACTTGAGAGAATATTGATCTTACCTTTAGCTCCTTGTGGGTTCGACACTCCATACTTATCACTTCCACCTTTCGAAATTGCTACGATGATTCCTTGCACTTGGGGATTATCAAGCTCTTTTCTGGCGCCATTGCCGGAGAGCAATAGCATGGGGTTGGTATTCTCGTGTACGCTTGTTTGCTTTCTTCACTAAGTAGATTTTGTTTTCCCTTTTTGTTTTTGTTTTCTTTAGTTGTGGGTGAAACAAACAATTTTTTTAATAATTGAAATACAAAAAAATTATTTGCCTCTTATGCCTAAAAACTTTTTCAAAAAGAGAAGTGATTGGAAGGTTATGCATTGGAGAAGTGAGGGTCGACCTTGAACACTTGTGTTCATGCTCATGGAAACAATGTAGAATTTTTCATGGAAGTTTCTCAAAAATAATTATCCCCTTGTATATATCCATTGTATTATAAAAATAATGTGCCAAGATTTGGCTTTAGAATGTTTAAATTGCTTGTTCGATGTGTGCAGCAGAAAAAATAGAAACTTTTTCTATAGTAATTTAATCTACATTTTTTACTGGAGCGTGAGAAAATCTTGAAATGTTTACACAGTACTTCTATGAAAATTGTTTAGATTTTCCTATCTTTTAGAATTTTGAAGTTACAGAAGTATACAAAAGTTCTAGATTGCTACAGACTGTCCTGTTTTTTGACAGATTCCGTTTTCTATGTGTTGTTCGCTTATTTTGATGAATCTATGGGTTGTATCGGGGGGTATGAACCATGGTGAAGTTGGAATATAGTAGATATACTGCTAATATGAAATTGGAATGCGTTTACAGTAGTACCTAAAGGTCATGGTTTGCTTTATTATACTAACGGATCTCACGACTGTTTGGTCAAGTTTTGTGTGGATGAAGTGTTCTAAGATCGAGGAATTATCGACATGAGAAGAATAAGGAGAGGCAAGAGTTCAAGCTTTGGGATGCTCAAGGCACCCCATGTAAATATTTCAAGGATACTCAAGCATCTAAGCTTGGGGATGCCCCAGTTCGCATCCCATCTTTCTTCTTCAACAATTATCGGTATACCTCGGTTTTTGTTTTGTTCACATGATATGCGTCTTTTGTGTTTATTTCTCTTTTATTTTCCTATATGATTCATGCTAGTATGAGATAGCCCTTCATTGATTTGTAGAATGCTCTTTGTGATTGACTTAAATCTTTTGAGTATGGCTTTATAGAATGCTCTTTGTGCTTCACTTAAATCTTTTGAGTATGGCTTTACAGAATGCTTCGTGTGCTTCACTTATATATTTTGAGCTTGGATATTGGTAAATCTATATTATTTGTAGAATGATCTATGAACTTCACTTATACCTTTTAGAGTATGAATAAAATTATCATCGGAATTGAGCTTGGAAGAGTATCATTAAAAGATCATGCCTAGCTAAAAAGGCATTAAAGAAAAGCGCTAGTTGGGAGACAACCCAATATTTACCCCTACTGTTTTTGTGTGTTCTCATGATTATGCTACTGTAGTAATCATGTTTTATAGCTTTTGTTCCAATAAAGTGCCAAGTAAAACCTTTGGGATGATCTATGGTGATAGTTGATTTGATCTTGCTGAAAAATAGAAACTTTTACGCTCATTGCCAGAATTTAAAAAAATCACAAAAGCGTTCTTTTGATCTGAATTTTGTACATAAGATTGATATACAAATTTCCTAGGTTGTCCTAATTTTTCAGAATTTTTGGAGTAGCAGAAGTATGGTTGTTGTTCAGATCATTACAGACTGTTCTATTTTTGACAGATTCTGTTTTCAATGCATAGTTTGCTTGTTTTCTAGTTTTTATGGCTTATATTGCTCAATATAAATTGTAGAAATGATATGGTACAGTGGGCATTGTGTGAGAACAATTATGAATATTATCTTGACAGTACCAAAGTGAATGATTTACTCTTTATCATACTAACCCATC
>JAAAWM010009728.1:0-27365 GCA_036873465.1 Thinopyrum obtusiflorum
CCTAAGGAGCGAAAGACATCTCTGTATGAGGGGTGTGCGAGTGGCACACAGGGAAATAGTAGAGAGAAATGAGACCCCGGGAGACAAAGTTTTGTGTTTGTGAGAGAGAAAGAGATTCCACATGGAGAATCATAGTTAGAGACACATAGCAGGGAGCGAGATATACTTAGAGAGAGACAGAGTGATGAAGGTCGAGGGAGAGAGTACCGTCAATGTGTTACGAAGATAAAAGATCATTGTCGACATACAGGTAGCACGAGAGATACCCGAGAGACCATGAACACGTATATGTCTAGAGAGATAGTCCTATATAAGCATGAGTGATAGTTATATGAGACGAATATCTGGATTAAATGGGATTCAAATATTTAAACTGGAGATCACAACATCTATAATATCATAACGCAAATTGGTGTATCAAACATGCATATTCATTTGAATTTGGGGACACCTGTAATGTTATATAGTTTATCAATAATGGTGATCCATAGATTCTTTAATTAGAAACAATGCATGGTTTATATGCAATTAATGTCTAAACGGGATTACACTATATGTTGCGTGTGTGAAACACATTATACATGTTTGAGAAGTAAAAAAACCCGCATGAAACACATATTAATTGGAGACAGTTAGCGAGGAATGCATACATTGGATTTCAACATAAAGTGGTTTCAAATATTTGAAAATCCAAATTGATGGATACAACCTTATGAATCTGAGATCATGCCATTTGTAAACCATATTTATGTATAAAGGGTGTTGTGCTTTTGAAAGTATATATATAAAAATGATGTATATAGAATTTTATTCCAATCGAAAATGGATCCCGCACGGAAAAAAAGAATACAAACGAGATTCGAATTGAGTTGGCACGGTAAACGTGCACTCTGCAAAATTTGAATGAAGCAGGGAAAGTCGCAGTAACCGCCCGAAACCAAAATCTGCGAGATGGAAATTACTACTGCCTATCCCTGCCACGCAAAGCCTATCTTCTCAATTTCTATAGGTTTCGATAGGGGTAGGTTTGTAATTTCACTCAAACATGACATAACCGCCTCTCACCCGGATTCATACACGGTGGGCGCCATAACATAGTGTGTCCTCGGCCGAAATCGACTCCCTCCCCGATTCATACACGGTGGGCGCCAAAAACAAACTCTCGTTGGCAAATATTCAGTGTATGTGAGATTACCGTCCTATCCCCAACCGACTAATATTGCTATGATGTAGGAAATTTGAAACGGGGGCTAAGTTTGTAAATTTCCTCGCATTTGAGACAAGTGCGCCCTGAAGACATGGTTCCCCCTTCCTCTCGGGGGGGGGGGGGGGGGGGGGGGGGGGGGGGGGGGGGGGGGGGGGGGGGGGGGGGGGGGGGGGGGGGGGGGGGGGGGGGGGGGGGGGGGGGGGGGGGGGGGGGGGGGGGGGGGGGGGGGGGGGGGGGGGGGGGGGGGGGGGGGGGGGGGGGGGGGGGGGGGGGGGGGGGGGGGGGGGGGGGGGGGGGGGGGGGGGGGGGGGGGGGGGGGGGGGGGGGGGGGGGGGGGGGGGGGGGGGGGGGGGGGGGGGGGGGGGGGGGGGGGGGGGGGGGGGGGGGGGGGGGGGGGGGGGGGGGGGGGGGGGGGGGGGGGGGGGGGGGGGGGGGGGGGGGGGGGGGGGGGGGGGGGGGGGGGGGGGGGGGGGGGGGGGGGGGGGGGGGGGGGGGGGGGGGGGGGGGGGGGGGGGGGGGGGGGGGGGGGGGGGGGGGGGGGGGGGGGGGGGGGGGGGGGGGGGGGGGGGGGGGGGGGGGGGGGGGGGGGGGGGGGGGGGGGGGGGGGGGGGGGGGGGGGGGGGGGGGGGGGGGGGGGGGGGGGGGGGGGGGGGGGGGGGGGGGGGGGGGGGGGGGGGGGGGGGGGGGGGGGGGGGGGGGGGGGGGGGGGGGGGGGGGGGGGGGGGGGGGGGGGGGGGGGGGGGGGGGGGGGGGGGGGGGGGGGGGGGGGGGGGGGGGGGGGGGGGGGGGGGGGGGGGGGGGGGGGGGGGGGGGGGGGGGGGGGGGGGGGGGGGGGGGGGGGGGGGGGGGGGGGGGGGGGGGGGGGGGGGGGGGGGGGGGGGGGGGGGGGGGGGGGGGGGGGGGGGGGGGGGGGGGGGGGGGGGGGGGGGGGGGGGGGGGGGGGGGGGGGGGGGGGGGGGGGGGGGGGGGGGGGGGGGGGGGGGGGGGGGGGGGGGGGGGGGGGGGGGGGGGGGGGGGGGGGGGGGGGGGGGGGGGGGGGGGGGGGGGGGGGGGGGGGGGGGGGGGGGGGGGGGGGGGGGGGGGGGGGGGGGGGGGGGGGGGGGGGGGGGGGGGGGGGGGGGGGGGGGGGGGGGGGGGGGGGGGGGGGGGGGGGGGGGGGGGGGGGGGGGGGGGGGGGGGGGGGGGGGGGGGGGGGGGGGGGGGGGGGGGGGGGGGGGGGGGGGGGGGGGGGGGGGGGGGGGGGGGGGGGGGGGGGGGGGGGGGGGGGGGGGGGGGGGGGGGGGGGGGGGGGGGGGGGGGGGGGGGGGGGGGGGGGGGGGGGGGGGGGGGGGGGGGGGGAACATTTTATTATCCAAAATCTGCTTGCTCTTCTTTAGCATGTTCCTCTTCCGCTCTTCTTTAATAAGTACTCTCTCCGTTCCTAAATACAAGTCTTTGTATAGATTCCACCATGGACTACATATGGAGCAAAATGAGTGAATCTACACTCTAAAATGTATCTGGATACATCTGTATGTGATCCATAGTGGAAATCTCTACCAAGACTTATATTTTGGAACGGAGGGAGTATGATAGTAGTACAGTATGTTCCTTGTAGTGAAGATGAGCAGGGACATTTGCAGTGTAGAGGTCTATACGGTCGGTTGGTATGGACACTATGAACTCTTCGGGCCTCTTTGATTCGTAGGATTTTGTAAACATGGGAATATGATTTGTAGTGGCCTGCCCACTTGAATCCTATAAGAATAGCAAGGAAATGCGGGGAGCTATGTCGCCTTTGAGAGTTACACTGATATTAACAGTACCGCACCTTCAGTTGAAGAGAGCTGGCATCCGAAGCCTTTCTAGCCGTACCGGCAATACTAGCACATATATTCCAGCAAGTTCCACTTTGCTGATTTTACTCCGATGCTTACGGTTTTCCCGTTATATCTACACTATGATCTGTGTAGCTGCTTTGTGTCGCACTAGCAGCAGTCCACTCTTGAAGCTAAACACCGCAATGACTTACAAAATTGGCACCAAGGCATTGAGTGCCATTCTGGATGCAATGAAACTCATACGCTCCCCACCTGTTGACTCTTGTTCAGAATATGATCCTAATGACTCTTGTTCAAAATTGCCACATATAGAGAGACAGCATGGAATTGCATTTCTTTGGGCACAGTGATTCATCATGAGTGGGCAACCAACATTGTATGCAATTAAGCGGAACCTCAAGAATATGCTTCCTCTTCTGTTCTTTAACATGTTCCTCTTTTGTTATTCTGTATTTAGTACGTACAGTATGTTCCTTGTCAGGAAGGGGAGCAGGGACATCTGCAGTCAACAGCTGATAGAGCTGGCATGTACTTGATCGATAGGCTTTCAATTACTAGCGACAATACAACACCGTATTTTCAAGCCAGTTCCACTTTCCCGATTTATATATCGTGGTTATGGTGTACCCCTTTTATGTACACTATGATCTGCCTAGTTGCTGTGTGCTCTTGTTATCATGGTTTGACAATAAACTCTCTATACAGTATATTTTGAACCTATCATCTGCCAACTATCCTTACTTCTGGAGCCTATTTTTTTGTGTACTTGTGCCAGATTATATAAATGCACGCACCATATTACAGCACACATGAGCTCTCTCATCAGAATCCAGTGATAGCACACAAGTGTTTACAGGGGCGCCCCTATATTAGAATATCCTCTGCATTACAAAGATAATCTCACAACTATTTATGTTTTCATGGTTCTCAGATATTATACGTAATTACAGTGAATATCAGAATCCGCGCATCAGAAGACTATTGTGGAACACTGCAATGACTTACAAAATTGGCACCAAGGCATTGAGTGCCATTCTGGATGCAATGAAACTCATACGCTCCCCACCTGTAGATTCTTGTTCAGAATATGATCCTAATGACTATTCTAACCTCGAGGAGTCAAAGGCAGATGGCCTGTCATGTTCACCCATCAAGGTGCCTGCTCTAATTTGGCAAGGTTTTATTGATTGCGCGTATCTTGCATATGTTGTCTTGCATTTCTTCTACTTTGTTGCACCGCCATCTGCTTAGTTTACTCATCATATATGTCGATATGCCATGCCCATCCATTATCAATACATATTCCATCTGTCATCATACCATGTTTTTCCACTCAAATGCTGTTCTTGTGCATCAGACATAAAAAAGGAAGAGGGTGATTGCTGAACCTGAAGGAGCACCAGCAAAGTCCTTGAAAAACGTGGTTGTGCCGGAGAAATCAGACAGCACCCCACTTATATTGGCTGTACAACCAGTGACACAAAACATAGGACCGACTCCAGTAGACTGTACCCATACTTCACTGGCCACACCACTAGCCCCACCACACAGGACCTGCACTCCAGCAAAAGGTATGCCGATTTTAGTTGCCATAGCACCAGTCGTACCACAGAAAAATCCCACTCCAGCAAAAAGTACAGCAAGTCCACCGGCCGAAGACCTATCCCAACTGCAGAGACGGCCAATTCCTGCAGATTGGAACCCCATTCCAGTTATTCCCAGTTTAAAAGACAATGCTTTCAATGTTGTTAGGGACTACGTGCATATATTCCCATCATTGGAAGATTATAATGAAGACAAACACCATTTTCACATCTTCCTGTCCCACTTACGTGTAAGTGCTAGGGGGGGGGGGGGGGGGGGGGGGGGGGGGGGGGGGGGGGGGGGGGGGGGGGGGGGGGGGGGGGGGGGGGGGGGGGGGGGGGGGGGGGGGGGGGGGGGGGGGGGGGGGGGGGGGGGGGGGGGGGGGGGGGGGGGGGGGGGGGGGGGGGGGGGGGGGGGGGGGGGGGGGGGGGGGGGGGGGGGGGGGGGGGGGGGGGGGGGGGGGGGGGGGGGGGGGGGGGGGGGGGGGGGGGGGGGGGGGGGGGGGGGGGGGGGGGGGGGGGGGGGGGGGGGGGGGGGGGGGGGGGGGGGGGGGGGGGGGGGGGGGGGGGGGGGGGGGGGGGGGGGGGGGGGGGGGGGGGGGGGGGGGGGGGGGGGGGGGGGGGGGGGGGGGGGGGGGGGGGGGGGGGGGGGGGGGGGGGGGGGGGGGGGGGGGGGGGGGGGGGGGGGGGGGGGGGGGGGGGGGGGGGGGGGGGGGGGGGGGGGGGGGGGGGGGGGGGGGGGGGGGGGGGGGGGGGGGGGGGGGGGGGGGGGGGGGGGGGGGGGGGGGGGGGGGGGGGGGGGGGGGGGGGGGGGGGGGGGGGGGGGGGGGGGGGGGGGGGGGGGGGGGGGGGGGGGGGGGGGGGGGGGGGGGGGGGGGGGGGGGGGGGGGGGGGGGGGGGGGGGGGGGGGGGGGGGGGGGGGGGGGGGGGGGGGGGGGGGGGGGGGGGGGGGGGGGGGGGGGGGGGGGGGGGGGGGGGGGGGGGGGGGGGGGGGGGGGGGGGGGGGGGGGGGGGGGGGGGGGGGGGGGGGGGGGGGGGGGGGGGGGGGGGGGGGGGGGGGGGGGGGGGGGGGGGGGGGGGGGGGGGGGGGGGGGGGGGGGGGGGGGGGGGGGGGGGGGGGGGGGGGGGGGGGGGGGGGGGGGGGGGGGGGGGGGGGGGGGGGGGGGGGGGGGGGGGGGGGGGGGGGGGGGGGGGGGGGGGGGGGGGGGGGGGGGGGGGGGGGGGGGGGGGGGGGGGGGGGGGGGGGGGGGGGGGGGGGGGGGGGGGGGGGGGGGGGGGGGGGGGGGGGGGGGGGGGGGGGGGGGGGGGGGGGGGGGGGGGGGGGGGGGGGGGGGGGGGGGGGGGGGGGGGGGGGGGGGGGGGGGGGGGGGGGGGGGGGGGGGGGGGGGGGGGGGGGGGGGGGGGGGGGGGGGGGGGGGGGGGGGGGGGGGGGGGGGGGGGGGGGGGGGGGGGGGGGGGGGGGGGGGGGGGGGGGGGGGGGGGGGGGGGGGGGGGGGGGGGGGGGGGGGGGGGGGGGGGGGGGGGGGGGGGGGGGGGGGGGGGGGGGGGGGGGGGGGGGGGGGGGGGGGGGGGGGGGGGGGGGGGGGGGGGGGGGGGGGGGGGGGGGGGGGGGGGGGGGGGGGGGGGGGGGGGGGGGGGGGGGGGGGGGGGGGGGGGGGGGGGGGGGGGGGGGGGGGGGGGGGGGGGGGGGGGGGGGGGGGGGGGGGGGGGGGGGGGGGGGGGGGGGGGGGGGGGGGGGGGGGGGGGGGGGGGGGGGGGGGGGGGGGGGGGGGGGGGGGGGGGGGGGGGGGGGGGGGGGGGGGGGGGGGGGGGGGGGGGGGGGGGGGGGGGGGGGGGGGGGGGGGGGGGGGGGGGGGGGGGGGGGGGGGGGGGGGGGGGGGGGGGGGGGGGGGGGGGGGGGGGGGGGGGGGGGGGGGGGGGGGGGGGGGGGGGGGGGGGGGGGGGGGGGGGGGGGGGGGGGGGGGGGGGGGGGGGGGGGGGGGGGGGGGGGGGGGGGGGGGGGGGGGGGGGGGGGGGGGGGGGGGGGGGGGGGGGGGGGGGGGGGGGGGGGGGGGGGGGGGGGGGGGGGGGGGGGGGGGGGGGGGGGGGGGGGGGGGGGGGGGGGGGGGGGGGGGGGGGGGGGGGGGGGGGGGGGGGGGGGGGGGGGGGGGGGGGGGGGGGGGGGGGGGGGGGGGGGGGGGGGGGGGGGGGGGGGGGGGGGGGGGGGGGGGGGGGGGGGGGGGGGGGGGGGGGGGGGGGGGGGGGGGGGGGGGGGGGGGGGGGGGGGGGGGGGGGGGGGGGGGGGGGGGGGGGGGGGGGGGGGGGGGGGGGGGGGGGGGGGGGGGGGGGGGGGGGGGGGGGGGGGGGGGGGGGGGGGGGGGGGGGGGGGGGGGGGGGGGGGGGGGGGGGGGGGGGGGGGGGGGGGGGGGGGGGGGGGGGGGGGGGGGGGGGGGGGGGGGGGGGGGGGGGGGGGGGGGGGGGGGGGGGGGGGGGGGGGGGGGGGGGGGGGGGGGGGGGGGGGGGGGGGGGGGGGGGGGGGGGGGGGGGGGGGGGGGGGGGGGGGGGGGGGGGGGGGGGGGGGGGGGGGGGGGGGGGGGGGGGGGGGGGGGGGGGGGGGGGGGGGGGGGGGGGGGGGGGGGGGGGGGGGGGGGGGGGGGGGGGGGGGGGGGGGGGGGGGGGGGGGGGGGGGGGGGGGGGGGGGGGGGGGGGGGGGGGGGGGGGGGGGGGGGGGGGGGGGGGGGGGGGGGGGGGGGGGGGGGGGGGGGGGGGGGGGGGGGGGGGGGGGGGGGGGGGGGGGGGGGGGGGGGGGGGGGGGGGGGGGGGGGGGGGGGGGGGGGGGGGGGGGGGGGGGGGGGGGGGGGGGGGGGGGGGGGGGGGGGGGGGGGGGGGGGGGGGGGGGGGGGGGGGGGGGGGGGGGGGGGGGGGGGGGGGGGGGGGGGGGGGGGGGGGGGGGGGGGGGGGGGGGGGGGGGGGGGGGGGGGGGGGGGGGGGGGGGGGGGGGGGGGGGGGGGGGGGGGGGGGGGGGGGGGGGGGGGGGGGGGGGGGGGGGGGGGGGGGGGGGGGGGGGGGGGGGGGGGGGGGGGGGGGGGGGGGGGGGGGGGGGGGGGGGGGGGGGGGGGGGGGGGGGGGGGGGGGGGGGGGGGGGGGGGGGGGGGGGGGGGGGGGGGGGGGGGGGGGGGGGGGGGGGGGGGGGGGGGGGGGGGGGGGGGGGGGGGGGGGGGGGGGGGGGGGGGGGGGGGGGGGGGGGGGGGGGGGGGGGGGGGGGGGGGGGGGGGGGGGGGGGGGGGGGGGGGGGGGGGGGGGGGGGGGGGGGGGGGGGGGGGGGGGGGGGGGGGGGGGGGGGGGGGGGGGGGGGGGGGGGGGGGGGGGGGGGGGGGGGGGGGGGGGGGGGGGGGGGGGGGGGGGGGGGGGGGGGGGGGGGGGGGGGGGGGGGGGGGGGGGGGGGGGGGGGGGGGGGGGGGGGGGGGGGGGGGGGGGGGGGGGGGGGGGGGGGGGGGGGGGGGGGGGGGGGGGGGGGGGGGGGGGGGGGGGGGGGGGGGGGGGGGGGGGGGGGGGGGGGGGGGGGGGGGGGGGGGGGGGGGGGGGGGGGGGGGGGGGGGGGGGGGGGGGGGGGGGGGGGGGGGGGGGGGGGGGGGGGGGGGGGGGGGGGGGGGGGGGGGGGGGGGGGGGGGGGGGGGGGGGGGGGGGGGGGGGGGGGGGGGGGGGGGGGGGGGGGGGGGGGGGGGGGGGGGGGGGGGGGGGGGGGGGGGGGGGGGGGGGGGGGGGGGGGGGGGGGGGGGGGGGGGGGGGGGGGGGGGGGGGGGGGGGGGGGGGGGGGGGGGGGGGGGGGGGGGGGGGGGGGGGGGGGGGGGGGGGGGGGGGGGGGGGGGGGGGGGGGGGGGGGGGGGGGGGGGGGGGGGGGGGGGGGGGGGGGGGGGGGGGGGGGGGGGGGGGGGGGGGGGGGGGGGGGGGGGGGGGGGGGGGGGGGGGGGGGGGGGGGGGGGGGGGGGGGGGGGGGGGGGGGGGGGGGGGGGGGGGGGGGGGGGGGGGGGGGGGGGGGGGGGGGGGGGGGGGGGGGGGGGGGGGGGGGGGGGGGGGGGGGGGGGGGGGGGGGGGGGGGGGGGGGGGGGGGGGGGGGGGGGGGGGGGGGGGGGGGGGGGGGGGGGGGGGGGGGGGGGGGGGGGGGGGGGGGGGGGGGGGGGGGGGGGGGGGGGGGGGGGGGGGGGGGGGGGGGGGGGGGGGGGGGGGGGGGGGGGGGGGGGGGGGGGGGGGGGGGGGGGGGGGGGGGGGGGGGGGGGGGGGGGGGGGGGGGGGGGGGGGGGGGGGGGGGGGGGGGGGGGGGGGGGGGGGGGGGGGGGGGGGGGGGGGGGGGGGGGGGGGGGGGGGGGGGGGGGGGGGGGGGGGGGGGGGGGGGGGGGGGGGGGGGGGGGGGGGGGGGGGGGGGGGGGGGGGGGGGGGGGGGGGGGGGGGGGGGGGGGGGGGGGGGGGGGGGGGGGGGGGGGGGGGGGGGGGGGGGGGGGGGGGGGGGGGGGGGGGGGGGGGGGGGGGGGGGGGGGGGGGGGGGGGGGGGGGGGGGGGGGGGGGGGGGGGGGGGGGGGGGGGGGGGGGGGGGGGGGGGGGGGGGGGGGGGGGGGGGGGGGGGGGGGGGGGGGGGGGGGGGGGGGGGGGGGGGGGGGGGGGGGGGGGGGGGGGGGGGGGGGGGGGGGGGGGGGGGGGGGGGGGGGGGGGGGGGGGGGGGGGGGGGGGGGGGGGGGGGGGGGGGGGGGGGGGGGGGGGGGGGGGGGGGGGGGGGGGGGGGGGGGGGGGGGGGGGGGGGGGGGGGGGGGGGGGGGGGGGGGGGGGGGGGGGGGGGGGGGGGGGGGGGGGGGGGGGGGGGGGGGGGGGGGGGGGGGGGGGGGGGGGGGGGGGGGGGGGGGGGGGGGGGGGGGGGGGGGGGGGGGGGGGGGGGGGGGGGGGGGGGGGGGGGGGGGGGGGGGGGGGGGGGGGGGGGGGGGGGGGGGGGGGGGGGGGGGGGGGGGGGGGGGGGGGGGGGGGGGGGGGGGGGGGGGGGGGGGGGGGGGGGGGGGGGGGGGGGGGGGGGGGGGGGGGGGGGGGGGGGGGGGGGGGGGGGGGGGGGGGGGGGGGGGGGGGGGGGGGGGGGGGGGGGGGGGGGGGGGGGGGGGGGGGGGGGGGGGGGGGGGGGGGGGGGGGGGGGGGGGGGGGGGGGGGGGGGGGGGGGGGGGGGGGGGGGGGGGGGGGGGGGGGGGGGGGGGGGGGGGGGGGGGGGGGGGGGGGGGGGGGGGGGGGGGGGGGGGGGGGGGGGGGGGGGGGGGGGGGGGGGGGGGGGGGGGGGGGGGGGGGGGGGGGGGGGGGGGGGGGGGGGGGGGGGGGGGGGGGGGGGGGGGGGGGGGGGGGGGGGGGGGGGGGGGGGGGGGGGGGGGGGGGGGGGGGGGGGGGGGGGGGGGGGGGGGGGGGGGGGGGGGGGGGGGGGGGGGGGGGGGGGGGGGGGGGGGGGGGGGGGGGGGGGGGGGGGGGGGGGGGGGGGGGGGGGGGGGGGGGGGGGGGGGGGGGGGGGGGGGGGGGGGGGGGGGGGGGGGGGGGGGGGGGGGGGGGGGGGGGGGGGGGGGGGGGGGGGGGGGGGGGGGGGGGGGGGGGGGGGGGGGGGGGGGGGGGGGGGGGGGGGGGGGGGGGGGGGGGGGGGGGGGGGGGGGGGGGGGGGGGGGGGGGGGGGGGGGGGGGGGGGGGGGGGGGGGGGGGGGGGGGGGGGGGGGGGGGGGGGGGGGGGGGGGGGGGGGGGGGGGGGGGGGGGGGGGGGGGGGGGGGGGGGGGGGGGGGGGGGGGGGGGGGGGGGGGGGGGGGGGGGGGGGGGGGGGGGGGGGGGGGGGGGGGGGGGGGGGGGGGGGGGGGGGGGGGGGGGGGGGGGGGGGGGGGGGGGGGGGGGGGGGGGGGGGGGGGGGGGGGGGGGGGGGGGGGGGGGGGGGGGGGGGGGGGGGGGGGGGGGGGGGGGGGGGGGGGGGGGGGGGGGGGGGGGGGGGGGGGGGGGGGGGGGGGGGGGGGGGGGGGGGGGGGGGGGGGGGGGGGGGGGGGGGGGGGGGGGGGGGGGGGGGGGGGGGGGGGGGGGGGGGGGGGGGGGGGGGGGGGGGGGGGGGGGGGGGGGGGGGGGGGGGGGGGGGGGGGGGGGGGGGGGGGGGGGGGGGGGGGGGGGGGGGGGGGGGGGGGGGGGGGGGGGGGGGGGGGGGGGGGGGGGGGGGGGGGGGGGGGGGGGGGGGGGGGGGGGGGGGGGGGGGGGGGGGGGGGGGGGGGGGGGGGGGGGGGGGGGGGGGGGGGGGGGGGGGGGGGGGGGGGGGGGGGGGGGGGGGGGGGGGGGGGGGGGGGGGGGGGGGGGGGGGGGGGGGGGGGGGGGGGGGGGGGGGGGGGGGGGGGGGGGGGGGGGGGGGGGGGGGGGGGGGGGGGGGGGGGGGGGGGGGGGGGGGGGGGGGGGGGGGGGGGGGGGGGGGGGGGGGGGGGGGGGGGGGGGGGGGGGGGGGGGGGGGGGGGGGGGGGGGGGGGGGGGGGGGGGGGGGGGGGGGGGGGGGGGGGGGGGGGGGGGGGGGGGGGGGGGGGGGGGGGGGGGGGGGGGGGGGGGGGGGGGGGGGGGGGGGGGGGGGGGGGGGGGGGGGGGGGGGGGGGGGGGGGGGGGGGGGGGGGGGGGGGGGGGGGTGGAACTATCATTGATCAAACTTATGCACTTGCTAGCATTCACACTTCATAAATTGTTTCTTTTATCATTTACTTACTCGAGGATGAGCAGGAATTAAGCTTGGGGATGCTGATACGTCTCCAACGTATCTATAATTTATGAAGTATTCATGCTATTATATATTCTGTTTTGGATGTTTAATGGGCTTTATTATACACTTTTATATTATTTTTGGGACTAACCTATTAACCGGAGGCCCAGCCCAAAATGCTGTTTTCTTGCCTATTTCAGTGTTTCGAAGAAAATGAATATCAAATGGACTCCAAACAGAATGAAACCTTCGGGAGAGTTATTTTTGGAACGGAAGCAATCCAGGAGACTTGGAGTAGACGTCAGGGAAGCTTCGAGGAAGCCACGAGGCAGGGAGGCGCGCCCTACCCCCTGTGCGCGCCCCCCACCCTCGTGGGCCCCTCGTGGCTCCCCTGACCGACTTCTTTCGCCTATATATATCCATATACCCTAAAAACATCGAAAAACACAATTGATCAGGATGTCCGCCACCGCAAGCCTCTGTAGCCACCAAAAACCAATCGGGACCCTGTTCCGGCACCCTGCCAGAGGGGGGATCCCTCACCGGTGGCCATCTTCATCATCCCGGCGCTCTCCATGACGAGGAGGGAGTAGTTCACCCTCGGGGCTGAGGGTATGTACTAGTAGCTATGTGTTTGATCTCTCTCTCTCTCGTGTTCTTGATTCAGTTTGTTAGTTTTCAAGAAAGTTTATGATCTATACTTTAACAGGGGGGGGGGGGGGGGGGGGGGGGGGGGGGGGGGGGGGGGGGGGGGGGGGGGGGGGGGGGGGGGGGGGGGGGGGGGGGGGGGGGGGGGGGGGGGGGGGGGGGGGGGGGGGGGGGGGGGGGACTCTCTTGTAATGGATTGAGTTTCCCTTTGAAGTTATCTTATCTGATTGAGTCTTTAAGGATTTGAGAACACTTGATGTATGTCTTGCATGTGCTTATGTGTGGTGACAATGGGATATCACGTGATCTATTTGATGTATGTTTTGGTGATCAACTTGCGGGTTCAGTGACCTTGTGAACTTATGCATAGGGGTTGGCACACGTTTTCGTCTTGACTCTCCGGTAGAAACTTTGGGGCACTCTTTGAGGTTCTTTGTGTTGGTTAAATAGATAAATCTGAGATTGTGTGATGCATATCATATAATCATACCCACGGATACTTGAGGTGACATTGGAGTATCTAGGTGACATTAGGGTTTTGGTTGATATGTGTCTTAAGGTGTTATTCTAGTACGAACTCTTTAATAGATCGATCCGAAAGAATAACTTTGTGGTGGTTTTGTACCCTACAATAATCTCTTCATTTGTTCTCCGCTATTAGTGACGGGGGGGGGGGGGGGGGGGGGGGGGGGGGGGGGGGGGGGGGGGGGGGGGGGGGGGGGGGGGGGGGGGGGGGGGGGGGGGGGGGGGGGGGGGGGGGGGGGGGGGGGGGGGGGGGGGGGGGGGGGGGGGGGGGGGGGGGGGGGGGGGGGGGGGGGGGGGGGGGGGGGGGGGGGGGGGGGGGGGGGGGGGGGGGGGGGGGGGGGGGGGGGGGGGGGGGGGGGGGGGGGGGGGGGGGGGGGGGGGGGGGGGGGGGGGGGGGGGGGGGGGGGGGGGGGGGGGGGGGGGGGGGGGGGGGGGGGGGGGGGGGGGGGGGGGGGGGGGGGGGGGGGGGGGGGGGGGGGGGGGGGGGGGGGGGGGGGGGGGGGGGGGGGGGGGGGGGGGGGGGGGGGGGGGGGGGGGGGGGGGGGGGGGGGGGGGGGGGGGGGGGGGGGGGGGGGGGGGGGGGGGGGGGGGGGGGGGGGGGGGGGGGGGGGGGGGGGGGGGGGGGGGGGGGGGGGGGGGGGGGGGGGGGGGGGGGGGGGGGGGGGGGGGGGGGGGGGGGGGGGGGGGGGGGGGGGGGGGGGGGGGGGGGGGGGGGGGGGGGGGGGGGGGGGGGGGGGGGGGGGGGGGGGGGGGGGGGGGGGGGGGGGGGGGGGGGGGGGGGGGGGGGGGGGGGGGGGGGGGGGGGGGGGGGGGGGGGGGGGGGGGGGGGGGGGGGGGGGGGGGGGGGGGGGGGGGGGGGGGGGGGGGGGGGGGGGGGGGGGGGGGGGGGGGGGGGGGGGGGGGGGGGGGGGGGGGGGGGGGGGGGGGGGGGGGGGGGGGGGGGGGGGGGGGGGGGGGGGGGGGGGGGGGGGGGGGGGGGGGGGGGGGGGGGGGGGGGGGGGGGGGGGGGGGGGGGGGGGGGGGGGGGGGGGGGGGGGGGGGGGGGGGGGGGGGGGGGGGGGGGGGGGGGGGGGGGGGGGGGGGGGGGGGGGGGGGGGGGGGGGGGGGGGGGGGGGGGGGGGGGGGGGGGGGGGGGGGGGGGGGGGGGGGGGGGGGGGGGGGGGGGGGGGGGGGGGGGGGGGGGGGGGGGGGGGGGGGGGGGGGGGGGGGGGGGGGGGGGGGGGGGGGGGGGGGGGGGGGGGGGGGGGGGGGGGGGGGGGGGGGGGGGGGGGGGGGGGGGGGGGGGGGGGGGGGGGGGGGGGGGGGGGGGGGGGGGGGGGGGGGGGGGGGGGGGGGGGGGGGGGGGGGGGGGGGGGGGGGGGGGGGGGGGGGGGGGGGGGGGGGGGGGGGGGGGGGGGGGGGGGGGGGGGGGGGGGGGGGGGGGGGGGGGGGGGGGGGGGGGGGGGGGGGGGGGGGGGGGGGGGGGGGGGGGGGGGGGGGGGGGGGGGGGGGGGGGGGGGGGGGGGGGGGGGGGGGGGGGGGGGGGGGGGGGGGGGGGGGGGGGGGGGGGGGGGGGGGGGGGGGGGGGGGGGGGGGGGGGGGGGGGGGGGGGGGGGGGGGGGGGGGGGGGGGGGGGGGGGGGGGGGGGGGGGGGGGGGGGGGGGGGGGGGGGGGGGGGGGGGGGGGGGGGGGGGGGGGGGGGGGGGGGGGGGGGGGGGGGGGGGGGGGGGGGGGGGGGGGGGGGGGGGGGGGGGGGGGGGGGGGGGGGGGGGGGGGGGGGGGGGGGGGGGGGGGGGGGGGGGGGGGGGGGGGGGGGGGGGGGGGGGGGGGGGGGGGGGGGGGGGGGGGGGGGGGGGGGGGGGGGGGGGGGGGGGGGGGGGGGGGGGGGGGGGGGGGGGGGGGGGGGGGGGGGGGGGGGGGGGGGGGGGGGGGGGGGGGGGGGGGGGGGGGGGGGGGGGGGGGGGGGGGGGGGGGGGGGGGGGGGGGGGGGGGGGGGGGGGGGGGGGGGGGGGGGGGGGGGGGGGGGGGGGGGGGGGGGGGGGGGGGGGGGGGGGGGGGGGGGGGGGGGGGGGGGGGGGGGGGGGGGGGGGGGGGGGGGGGGGGGGGGGGGGGGGGGGGGGGGGGGGGGGGGGGGGGGGGGGGGGGGGGGGGGGGGGGGGGGGGGGGGGGGGGGGGGGGGGGGGGGGGGGGGGGGGGGGGGGGGGGGGGGGGGGGGGGGGGGGGGGGGGGGGGGGGGGGGGGGGGGGGGGGGGGGGGGGGGGGGGGGGGGGGGGGGGGGGGGGGGGGGGGGGGGGGGGGGGGGGGGGGGGGGGGGTACATATACTAAGAGAAGAGGCGCACGCACGCAGTCGGTCTCTCGCTGTCTCACACACATGAGTGTTACGTAAAGGCAACGTTAACAAATAAACCCTAAAACCCTAGGTGCACGATTGCTGCATTCGCGGGTACCGGGTACGTGGTGGAGTGCACCTTTGTAGGAATAGTCAGCTTGCGTGATAATTTGATCCGTAGGAGTTGATGGTCGGGACCACAGGTGAACGACTTCGAGGCGGTGGCTCGCCAGTTGCCACAGATCGAGTAGCCACGTTTAAAATATCATTTTTTTAGCGGGGTTAAGAGTTCTGATTTTCAATGGTGCGTTACAAGTACTAAGTAGTTTTTAGAATGATTGGTATGGAGCGAAAATGGAATTCATAGTACTACGTACCTCCTTGGCGTATGGTTGTATGGGTTTATGTTGCGAGATGTTGAACCTGGTAGTTCTAGGGCAAATACTATGTTTAGATTTAGATGTTGGTTTTCAGTAATGAAAATCGGAAGGGGGAAACCCTTCTTTGATTAAAAAAAAACTACTACCTCCGTTCTGGTTTACTAGTCCCCATCATTTTTTGGGTCAAAGTTTGTCCACGAATTTTACTTGTAAAATGTGAATGGAAAAGGAGATTTTGTTATACGCAAACAAAAAAGGACTGGAGGGAGTGATTGCTCTGACACAGACGCGACCTCTCATAGCGCAGGCATTGAACCGGCGCGCCGGCCAAGAGGGCCCCACTCGCTGCAGGCCCGGCTGAACACGCCTCCTCGCCGCATGCAACCGGCTTCAGACTGCCCCGCCTGCCTTCATTGAATCCGCGCGTGTGCCGGCAACACGTCCTTCCGCGAGCCGGCCGGCATTTTAGAACACAAAAAGTGACCAAAATATAATTAATTATGCATGGTCTTGACTTGTTGTGCTCGCACTGGTAGCAGGAACTAGAGGTTTTTCGGGGGGGGGGGGGGGGGGGGGGGGGGGGGGGGGGGGGGGGGGGGGGGGGGGGGGGGGGGGGGGGGGGGTGAATGTGGAGATATCCGTGAACATGAGTTTGATGTGGAAGTTGAACTTGGAATGTCGGGCTTGCGCGTGAACTATACCATGTCCAATGCTTCGTCTGTTATTGTTTGGAAAGTAATTGCTGTTATTACATGACCCGAAAAAAATATTTTGTGCCACATCAGTAGATGCACGGACATCACAACAGGCATGCTGACTGGATAAACATTTGAACCTAGATACTATGAAGGAAATTTTGTATGGACAACAATTTTAGATAGCAGGAGACGCCTAGCCTGCTCTGCCTCTGCTAGCTTATTTCTGGCTTCTTCCATCTCTTCTTTGGCATGGTTGAAGAGAGCATCTGATTGCTCTTTTCGCTTCTTCAGGAACTCAGCTACATTCTCAAGGGCTGCTGCACGCTTTCTTTCAGCCTTTACTAGAGCCACGAGGACACGAACAGCTGACGACTCCACCTGGCTTGTGTGTAATCCAGCATCATATGGGAATTTACACCTTGTGTCTAATCCAACATCATTAGGGAACTGGCACCTTGTGTGTAATCCAGCCTCATTCTGGAAACATGGGGGGGGGGGGGGGGGGGGGGGGGGGGGGGGGGGGGGGGGGGGGGGGGGGGGGGGGGGGGGGGGGGGGGGGGGGGGGGGGGGGGGGGGGGGGGGGGGGGGGGGGGGGGGGGGGGGGGGGGGGGGGGGGGGGGGGGGGGGGGGGGGGGGGGGGGGGGGGGGGGGGGGGGGGGGGGGGGGGGGGGGGGGGGGGGGGGGGGGGGGGGGGGGGGGGGGGGGGGGGGGGGGGGGGGGGGGGGGGGGGGGGGGGGGGGGGGGGGGGGGGGGGGGGGGGGGGGGGGGGGGGGGGGGGGGGGGGGGGGGGGGGGGGGGGGGGGGGGGGGGGGGGGGGGGGGGGGGGGGGGGGGGGGGGGGGGGGGGGGGGGGGGGGGGGGGGGGGGGGGGGGGGGGGGGGGGGGGGGGGGGGGGGGGGGGGGGGGGGGGGGGGGGGGGGGGGGGGGGGGGGGGGGGGGGGGGGGGGGGGGGGGGGGGGGGGGGGGGGGGGGGGGGGGGGGGGGGGGGGGGGGGGGGGGGGGGGGGGGACCCTGATTCGAGCAGTGGGAAGTTACCATCATAGCCTTCGGAACAGGCGTATGGATGACGGTTGGTAGGGGGCTGTTTTCGTAACTTCAGGTTCACCCTACCCAGCCAACCCCACCCCGGCACCCAGAGTAGTACACCTGAATACTCCCCGTTTTCTATCCCCACCGCAAAATAGACTTCTCCACGGCACCGCAGCCTTCGTGCTCCTCCACTTCTACATCAGCGCACTCGTCCACCGCAGCGCATCTGCCTCATCGATGACCTCGTACGCTGCACTAGAGCCGGTCCACCGTCGTCGTCGTACACGGAGCCTCTTCCCCGGCACCGTCTTCCACGGTCTCGGATCTGCTTCCCGGAAGCCGACGCCAAGCGCAGAAGCACCACCGTCGTGGACAATGAACTGACTCCCGTTGCCGACCATGACTCACAGAGGCCGCCGTGACCATCGTTCTCCTCCTCGATTGGTAATGTGTGTGTTGAATCACTTAGCAGTACATGTGCAGTTCCAATTTTGTTCATACCTACCCTTCAAATTTCCTGGGTGCTATTGTTCCCGTAAAAGTAATTGGTTATAGCCTCCATTGTCCAACAGAATATCATCTTGTAATTGTGCATCGCTCCTGTATCGCGCTGTGCTTGGGTAGGTATTTCATCTGCAACCAGTAGTGTGGCAAATGATGGATAGTTTTTTAGAACTAGCAAGATGCCCATGCGTTGCACGCATCAAGATGCATTTGTATGAGTAGTTTATCTTGTGGGAGAAAAGGATGAACGAGGGAATGCCTTATTTGCAAATGTGGAGAGGGGTGTGGGTATCTTTTTGCAAAATTGCCACAGTTTCCTTCCTATCCGTCGGATATAAATAGGATGGCCTATATTGCAGGATGGCAGGAACACCATCATCACCAACTCTGTTTTTTATAAGAGTAGGGAAAAAGTAGAGAAAAAAATAGAGAGTAGAGAAGTAGAGATAAATATTAAATACAAAATAAATATAACAGTAGAGAAGAGAGTAGAGATAGCAGAGACGTCGGGAAAGGATTGCGCGCGCGCGGGAAAAAGCGACCGGGCGTGCGCTAGTTTTGGCGCGCGGCGTCCGGCGCGCTTTATAAAATCCAATGCCCTCCCACCGCTCTGTGCCTTGCCACCGCTCTCTCCCCGCTCTGTGCCTCGCCACCGCTCTCTCCCTGCTCTTTCTTGCCTCGCTGCCGCCGCGCCACCATGCCGCCGCATCGCCGGGAAACTTGGGGATACCGCGGCGTCCGCGCGCGCCCCTCCGGCGGCTTCTCCGCCGAGATCCGGTTCCGCGGGATGCGCCTCGGCCTCGGCAATTTCGACACCGCCAACGAGGCCACCCGCGCGTACGACGCGGTGGCGTGGCGCCTCCGGTGGCCTCATAGAACATTGAACTTCCCCAACATGCCGACGCGGGAGCGGGCACAGGAGCTCGCGCCTCTGTCGTGGCTTATCACCGATGAGGATCGTCGCAACAACCGGAGGCGGGAGCACCGTCTCGGCATCACCCAGATGGACGAGGAAGCCATGGCGCTGTGGCACCAACGCTTCCCGCAGGACATCATCAATGAGCGCGAGTTCTACGAGCAAAGGAGGGCGGAGAGGGATAAGAGGAGGGCGGGGCGAGCCGCCTATCGCGAGGACAAGCATAGGCGAAAAGCGGACGCTCAATTCAACATGAGGCTAGGAGCAGCGTCGCCCTGGGAATCCGACGATGATCGGTATCTTCACGCCTACAGTCAGACGTCGGAGGAGGACATCACCGAGGAGGAGTCGGACAACGAGGAGTAGTTGAATAATCTATTTTTTTATCTATCTATGCTAAGAACTATCCTCTACTCTCAATCTCTACTTCTCGATCTCAGCACTGTAAACGCTTTTTTAAAGCGCCGCGCATTGCGATTCTGTTGGAGATGCTCTAACATGGCAGACGAGTGCTTTAATGTTGCCCACAAGATGCGCGAGTATTACTAGTAGTATATTTTTCTTGCCATGTTGAGATTTTAAAACCACGAGTGCGAACGTGCAGAGGAGCAATGAAGACCAAACATGGGATATTGGGGACATCTTCAAGGAGCGTGGCAAGTTAAAGAGGAGCTGCACCGAACCTGTAAAACGAGCTTTGGTAAGTAACACCCTTTCAATTACTTTCGTTTAGCCTCGTGTTCTTCGATGTGTATATGTTGTAGTTTCTGTTTCTCTTAAGCCTCGTGTTCTTCGATGTGTCATAAGAAGAGTCTTAATCGTCCTAATGCTTTCGTTTTTAGCTTGATGTAGGAAGTGGGTGTTCTCACCTTGTAGTCTATTTTTATTTATTTTTTCCTTTTGAATTCACTTCTCCCAGTTCTGTTTATCTGGCTTCTACTAAATGGATCTGGGTTGCTCTGAGTAATTATCTAAAAAAGAAGTAACTTCATGTCAGGATGCAGTTCCTGCGAGGGGGGAAGTATGGTCAACCTCGAGATCATGTTTCCAGAATGAGGCTGGATTACACACAAGGTGCCAGTTCCCTAATGATGCCGGATTAGACACAAGGTGCAAATTCCCAGATGATGCTGGATTACACACAAGCCAGGTGGAGTCGTCAGCTGTTCGTGTCCTCGTGGCTCTAGTAAAGGCTGAAAGAAAGCGTGCAGCAGCCCTTGAGAATGTAGCTGAGTTCCTGAAGAAGCGAAAAGAGCAATCAGATGCTCTCTTCACCCATGCCAAAGAAGAGATGGAAGAAGCCAGAAATAAGCTAGCAGAGGCAGAGCAGGCTAGGCGTCTCCTGCTATCTAAAACTGCTGTCAATACAAAATTTCCTTTAGAGTAGCTAGGTTCAAATGTTTATCCAGTCAGCATGCCTGTTGTGATGTCCGTGCATCTACTGATGTGGCACAAAATATATATTTTCGGGTCATGTAATAACAGCAATTACTTTCCAAACAATAACAGAAGAAGCATTGGACATGGTATAGTTCACGCGCAAGCCCGACATTCCAAGTTCAACTTCCACATCAAACTCATGTTCACAGATATCTCCACATTCATACATAATGTCCACAACCATGATTCACTTCAAAGCCAAAAAAAATTGAGGAGAGTTATGAATAAAGAAAAACCTCTAGTTCCTGCTACCAGTGCGAGCACAACAAGTCAAGACCATGCGTAATTAATTATATTTTGGTCACTTTTTGTGTTCTAAAATGCCGGCCGGCTCGCGGAACGACGTGTTGCCGGCACACGCGCAGATTCAATGAAGGCAGGCGGGGCAGTCTGAGGGGGGGGGGGGGGGGGGGGGGGGGGGGGGGGGGGGGGGGGGGGGGGGGGGGGGGGGGGGGGGGGGGGGGGGGGGGGGGGGGGGGGGGGGGGGGGGGGGGGGGGGGGGGGGGGGGGGGGGGGGGGGGGGGGGGGGGGGGGGGGGGGGGGGGGGGGGGGGGGGGGGGGGGGGGGGGGGGGGGGGGGGGGGGGGGGGGGGGGGGGGGGGGGGGGGGGGGGGGGGGGGGGGGGGGGGGGGGGGGGGGGGGGGGGGGGGGGGGGGGGGGGGGGGGGGGGGGGGGGGGGGGGGGGGGGGGGGGGGGGGGGGGGGGGGGGGGGGGGGGGGGGGGGGGGGGGGGGGGGGGGGGGGGGGGGGGGGGGGGGGGGGGGGGGGGGGGGGGGGGGGGGGGGGGGGGGGGGGGGGGGGGGGGGGGGGGGGGGGGGGGGGGGGGGGGGGGGGGGGGGGGGGGGGGGGGGGGGGGGGGGGGGGGGGGGGGGGGGGGGGGGGGGGGGGGGGGGGGGGGGGGGGGGGGGGGGGGGGGGGGGGGGGGGGGGGGGGGGGGGGGGGGGGGGGGGGGGGGGGGGGGGGGGGGGGGGGGGGGGGGGGGGGGGGGGGGGGGGGGGGGGGGGGGGGGGGGGGGGGGGGGGGGGGGGGGGGGGGGGGGGGGGGGGGGGGGGGGGGGGGGGGGGGGGGGGGGGGGGGGGGGGGGGGGGGGGGGGGGGGGGGGGGGGGGGGGGGGGGGGGGGGGGGGGGGGGGGGGGGGGGGGGGGGGGGGGGGGGGGGGGGGGGGGGGGGGGGGGGGGGGGGGGGGGGGGGGGGGGGGGGGGGGGGGGGGGGGGGGGGGGGGGGGGGGGGGGGGGGGGGGGGGGGGGGGGGGGGGGGGGGGGGGGGGGGGGGGGGGGGGGGGGGGGGGGGGGGGGGGGGGGGGGGGGGGGGGGGGGGGGGGGGGGGGGGGGGGGGGGGGGGGGGGGGGGGGGGGGGGGGGGGGGGGGGGGGGGGGGGGGGGGGGGGGGGGGGGGGGGGGGGGGGGGGGGGGGGGGGGGGGGGGGGGGGGGGGGGGGGGGGGGGGGGGGGGGGGGGGGGGGGGGGGGGGGGGGGGGGGGGGGGGGGGGGGGGGGGGGGGGGGGGGGGGGGGGGGGGGGGGGGGGGGGGGGGGGGGGGGGGGGGGGGGGGGGGGGGGGGGGGGGGGGGGGGGGGGGGGGGGGGGGGGGGGGGGGGGGGGGGGGGGGGGGGGGGGGGGGGGGGGGGGGGGGGGGGGGGGGGGGGGGGGGGGGGGGGGGGGGGGGGGGGGGGGGGGGGGGGGGGGGGGGGGGGGGGGGGGGGGGGGGGGGGGGGGGGGGGGGGGGGGGGGGGGGGGGGGGGGGGGGGGGGGGGGGGGGGGGGGGGGGGGGGGGGGGGGGGGGGGGGGGGGGGGGGGGGGGGGGGGGGGGGGGGGGGGGGGGGGGGGGGGGGGGGGGGGGGGGGGGGGGGGGGGGGGGGGGGGGGGGGGGGGGGGGGGGGGGGGGGGGGGGGGGGGGGGGGGGGGGGGGGGGGGGGGGGGGGGGGGGGGGGGGGGGGGGGGGGGGGGGGGGGGGGGGGGGGGGGGGGGGGGGGGGGGGGGGGGGGGGGGGGGGGGGGGGGGGGGGGGGGGGGGGGGGGGGGGGGGGGGGGGGGGGGGGGGGGGGGGGGGGGGGGGGGGGGGGGGGGGGGGGGGGGGGGGGGGGGGGGGGGGGGGGGGGGGGGGGGGGTGCTGTCTGATTTCTCTGGCACAACCACGTTTTTCAAGGACTTTGCTGGTTCTCCTTCAGGTTCAGCAATCACCCTCTTCCCTTTTGATGTCTGATGCACAAGAACAGCATTTGAGTGGAAAACCATGGTATTATGACAGATGGAATATGTATTGATAATGGATGGGCATGGCATCTCGACATATATGATGAGGAAACTAAGCAGATGGCGGTGCAACAAAGTAGAAGAAATGCAAGACAACATAAGCAAGATACGTGCAATCAATAAAACCTTGCCAAATTAGAACAGGCACCTTGATGGGTGAACAGGACATGCCATCTGCCTTTGACTCCTCGAGGTTAGAATAGTCATTAGGATCATATTCTGAACAAGAATCAACAGGTGGTGAGCGTATGAGTTTCATTGCATCCAGAATGGCACTCAATGCCTTGGTGCCAATTTTGTAAGTCATTCCGGTGTTTAGCTTCAAGAGTGGACTGCTGCTAGTGCGACACAAAGCAGCTACACAGATCATAGTGTAGATATAACGGGAAAACCGTAAGCATCAGAGTAAAATCAGCAAAGTGGAACTTGCTGGAATATATGTGCTAGTATTGCCGGTACGGCTAGAAAGGCTTCGGATACCAGCTCTCTTCAACTGAAGGTGCGGTACTATTAATATCAGTGTAACTCTCAAAGGCGACACAGCTCCCCGCATTTCCTTGCTATTCTTATAGGATTCAGGTGGGCAGGCCACTACAAATCCTATTCCCATGTTTACAAAATCCTACGAATCAAAGAGGCCCGACGAGTTCAAAGTGTCCATACCAACCGACCGTATAGACCTCTACACTGCAAATGTCCCTGCTCATATTCACTACAAGGAACATACTGTACTACTATCATACTCCCTCTGTTCCAAAATATAAGTCTTGGGAGAGATTTCCACTATGGATCACATACAGATGTATCCAGATACATTTTAGAGTGTAGATTCACTCATTTTGCTCCATATGTAGTCCATGGTGGAATCTATACAAAGACTTGTATTTAGGAACGGAGAGAGTACTTATTAAAGAAGAACGGAAGAGGAACATGCTAAAGAAGAGCAAGCAGATTTTGGATAATAAAATGTTCGTTGCGCAGTGCCCACACATGATGAACCAAAGTGCATTAAGAAAGCAACTCCCTGCTGTCTCTCTATATGTGGTGCACGTGTTTTTTCTAAAGTAAAGTAGGTACATTAGCTGACCAATTAAATGTTATCTGTTTTAGTAATATCAGCATCATATCAGATTCGTACTTGAGCAACAAGTTTGGAATTATGAGTGGCACATTGTTTAGCTTGATGGATTCCGGAGCAGTGCTAAGCAGGTACGATGATGGTACTGAATATAAAGGCATGTCTGCATTTGGGTCAGTTGACCATTTCAGGCGGTTGGATGAAGATCCTACGTCTCCTAACCCTTCTTCTTCCTTGTCTCTGATTCTTCCCATACAGAACACCGCACGGGCCGCCGGCC
Source organism: Thinopyrum obtusiflorum (assembly GCA_036873465.1). NCBI lineage: Eukaryota > Viridiplantae > Streptophyta > Magnoliopsida > Poales > Poaceae > Thinopyrum > Thinopyrum obtusiflorum. The sequence goes on from JAAAWM010009728.1 coordinate 23,369, forward strand.
AGACCATCGGCCCCCACCGCCTGTGTTCCTCCGCCACCCCCCACCCCCCACCCCCGCCCCCAGGGGGGGGGGGGGGGGGGGGGGGGGGGGGGGGGGGGGGGGGGGGGGGGGGGGGGGGGGGGGGGGGGGGGGGGGGGGGGGGGGGGGGGGGGGGGGGGGGGGGGGGGGGGGGGGGGGGGGGGGGGGGGGGGGGGGGGGGGGGGGGGGGGGGGGGGGACAAGAAATCAGAGTAAAGCAATGGCGATCTATTTTCTTGCTGCGATAAATAAGTTGAGCAGATACGAAAGAGTACCGCCTCTGGTGCGGCGCCGTGTATGCATCTGCTGCGAATTTGATGGTGCGGCGGTAGCGATGGCTGTCGGCGGCGTGGAAGCAGATCTAGGAGGGTAGACGGTGGCGGCGGGGCGCGGTGGACGAGACGGTCGTAGGAGCGGCGCCGGCAAGGTGGACGACGGCGGGGATGAAGCGAGAGGACAGGATGCAAGGATCCCGGTCCGAAGCCGTGGATGAGAGAGGTCGATCTCTTGTAGTGGACGGCGGCGTCGGGGTATCAGCTCTGGCATGGTGGAGGAGGACGGCGGTGGATGGGGTGGCGGACGGAGGAGGCTGGGGTGGAGAGGGTGTTTTGGCGCCCACGGAGTACGAATGGGGAAATGGAGGTGGAGAGGAAGGGGGGAACCATGTCTTCAGGGTGCGCTTGTCTCAAATGCGAGGAAATTTACAACTTAGCCCCAGTTTCAAATTTCCTACATCACAGCAATATTAGTCAGTTGGGGATAGGATGGTAATCTCGCATACACCGAATATTTGCCGACGAGAGTTTGTTTTTGGCGCCCACCGTGTATGAATCGGGGAGGGAGTCGATTTCGGCCGAGGACACACTGTGTTTTGGCGCCCACCATGTATGAATCCGGGTGAGAGGCGGTTATGTCACGTTTGAGTGAAATTACAAACCTACCCCTATCGAAACCTATAGAAATCAAGCAGATAGGCTTTGCGTGGCAGGGATAGGCAGTAGGAATTTCCATCTCGCAGATTTTGGTTTCGGGCGGTTACTGCGACTTTCCCCGCTTCGTTCAAATTTTGCAGAGTGCACGTTTACCGTGCCAACTCAATTCGAATCCCGTTTGTATTCTATTTTTTTCGGGCGGGATCCATTTTCGATTGGAATAAAAATCTATATACATAATTTTTTATATATAATTTCAAAAGCACAACAAAGAATTCTGCTCCTTTATATGTATAATATGATTTACAAATAAAATGATCTCAAAATCATAAGGTTGAATTCAAAAAATTAAACCAAATTATGTTCTACTAAAATGTATGGATCAGTAATATCTACATATTAAATAACATAGATGCGCGTGAATTCACATGAGTATGCATGTTTGATAGATCAATTTTGGTTCGAGTATGGATTACATGTATCATCATCTCGAATTCAAATATTTGAATCCCTTTTATGTTCACTCCTTTCATGGCCATCTCTCTCGCATGCATGCTCCTTCATGTAGCTATCACTCTCTTTTCTCCAGCTCACCCGCACGCTCACTTCATGTTTCTCCTATCCTCGCAAACATGGTCTCTCGACGTCTCCCTTGAGAAGTGTCACACTCTCCCTATCATTATACATTACACGGTTTTCATTATCTCTCACGTCTCTACCGTTCTCTTGTATCACTAGGTACCTAAGCTTTGTTTTTCACCACCACACACACAGTCTCCACTCGTCTTTCACTTTGTGTTTCTCTCTATGGGATTCTCTCACACACCCTATATGTCTCTAGATATGAATCATACCACTAAAATTACTCTCTCTCTCTCCTGTAGACACAACATTTGTTGCGGTCTCCTTTTCATCTCCATCCCAGACTGACATTATTCATTTGTTTACCGATCAGACAAACTCCCCCCTCTCTCTCTCTCTCTCTCTCACACACACACACACACACACAACTCCTGCTTCCACTCCTCTTCCCGACTACCGTCTCTCTCTCACACACACAAAACTCTCGCTTTCGCAACCCGACTCGTATTTCTCTCACAAACATTTATCGACTAGCCTCTAGATAGGTTTATACACCCACACACTCGTGCTTCCACTATTGCATACATGTCTCTCTCCCGCTCCTTGTATCTATGTAGATTTTTCTTCCCTTCTTGAGACACGCCCTCTCGATCATGCACACACACACTATCGCCTCATTTTAAGCTGATACCTCTCGCACACACACACTCTTTGTGTCTTTGTCACACATGCACTCCGTCCTCCTCCTCTCTCCCTCTCTCTCTCACACACATGGGCTTTTTGCAACAACTAGCAAGATGCCCATGCGTTGCACGGAACATGAAGATGCATTTGTATGAGTAGTTTATCTTGTGGGAGAAAAGGATGAACAAGGGAAGGCCTTATTTGCAAGTGTGGAGAGGGGTGTGGGTATCTTTTTGCAAAATTGCCATAGTTTCCTTCCTATCCGTCAGATATAGATCGGACGGCCTATATTGCAGGATGGTAGGCACACGATCATCACCGACTATGCTTTTTATAAGAGTAGGGACAAAAAACAGAGTTGGTGATGATGGTGGGCCTACCATCCTGCAATATAGGCCGTCCGATTTATATCTGACGGATAGGAACGAAACTATGGCAATTTACCCGCACTCCTCTCCACATTTGCAGATAAGGCCTTCCCTCGTTCATCCTTTTCTCCCACAAGATCTTGATGTTCCGTGCAACGCATGGGCATCTTGCTAGTAAGAGTAGAAATTAGACATATACCACTTCTCGAATCTTGAAACCAACAACATTCCTCCCTTATCTCATCAAAACCGCCAAAGGAATATATTTTGAGTGAAACATAACATTTGTTTAGTGATATACGTATTTCAAAACTAGACTTTTTTTTCTATCAAATCGGTGAATATGTATTAATCTACTCTGATCGTGTGGCAACGCATTGGCACATTGCTAGTAGTTATTATAATTTTTTGGACACCAGACAAATGGTGGAGTACATATACTAAGAGAAGAGGCGCACGCACGCAGTCGGTCTCTCGCTGTCTCGCACACATGAGTGTTACGTAAAGGCAACGTTAACAAATAAACCCTAAAACCCTAGGTGCACGATTGCTGCATTCGCGGGTACCAGGTACATGGTGGAGCGCACCTTTGTAGGAATAGTCAGCTCGCGTGATAATTTGATCCGTAGGAGTTGATGGTCGGGACCACAGGTGAACGACTTGGAGGCGGTGGCTCGCCAGTTGCCACAGATCGAGTAGCCACGTTTAAAATATCATTTTTTAGCGGGGTTAAGAGTTCCGATTTTCAATGGCGCGTTATAAGTACTAAGTAGTTTTTAGAACGATTGGTATGGAGCGAAAATGGAATTCATAGTACTACGTACCTCCTTGGCGTATGGTTGTATGGGTTTATGTTGCGAGATGTTGAACATGGTAGTTCTAGGGCAAATACTATGTTTAGATTTAGATGTTGGTTTTCAGTAATGAAAATCGGAAGGGGGAAACCCTTCTTTGATTAAAAAAAAACTACTACCTCCGTTCTGGTTGTCCACGAATTTTACTTGTAAAATGTGAATGGAAAATGAGATTTTGTTATACGCAAACAAAAAAGGACTGGAGGGAGTGATTGCTCTGACACGGACGTGACCTCTCATAGCACAGACATTGAACCGGCCGGGAGGGCCCCACTCGCTGCAGGCCCGGCTGAACACGCCTCCTCGCCGCATGCAACCGGCTTCAGACTGCCCCGCCTGCCTTCATTGAATCTGCGCGTGTGCCGGCAACACGTCCTTCCGTGAGCCGGCCAGCATTTTAGAACACAAAAAGTGACCAAAATATAATTAATTACACATGGTCTTGACTTGTTGTGCTCGCACTGGTAGCAGGAACTAGAGGTTTTCCTTTATTCATAACTCTCCTCAAATTTTTTTTGGCTTTGAAGTGAATCATGGTTGTGGACATTATGTATGAATGT
>JAAAWM010009729.1:0-27373 GCA_036873465.1 Thinopyrum obtusiflorum
CCACCGGTCCGACTCGCTCGACCCGGGGGCTCGGGGGCTGGCCGGCTTGGTCACTACCCACCGCCTTACTCAGCGGTTCCTGACGCGTTGGGATCGCCGCGGCCTTCCGTTTCGCCCTAAGCCACAGAACCGGCTTCGGCCGTCGGCCAGCAAGCGCGTAAGGCCAGAGCACCAGCACGCCACGAACCCTAAGTCAAGGACCGCCGGGTTAGCCAACCCGGCCACACCGCTTTAAGTTACCGCACGACCGGTTGCTCGCCAACCGGCTTCGCCGGATTGCCGCCAGCCGGCCCAGTGAGTGTTTCGCTTGCGCTCAACGTCTCAAAGCCCTAAGTATTGCGCAATCCTCTCGAAGGCCAAACCCCTTGTCACGGACCGGAGCCTCGGTCGTCAGACTCGCGAGGGGGGGAGCCCAAGGGAGGAAAGTCGCAAGAAAATGCCTCAGCAGATGAAAAGCAAAAGTACAGGCACCCGCGAAGTTCATACTGCCGGGTTGATCGACCCGGCCCCGTCACTTGTAACACTACCGCACGACCCGCTGCTCGCCAACCGGCTTCGCCGGATTGCCGCCAGCCGGCCCAGTGGGTGTTTTGCTCGCGCTCAACGTTTTGACAGCTCAAGTACTGCACGCTCCTCTCAAAGGCCGAACTCCTTGTCACGGACCGGAGCCTCGGCCATCAGACTCGCAGGGGGGAAGCCCGAGAGGGGAAAACCGCAAGAAAATGGCTCAAAAAACAAAAATAGCAAGAGCACAAACATTCACGAAATTTATACATCACTAGTTCAAATTTAAACAAGCCCAGGGCCAGAATTCATTACATCCGGATACCCCCAGTGGGTGGGTGGACCTGCTACCTAACAGAATTTTTTACTAAGTTAAAAAACAGGCAGCCTCAGACATCTCCCTCGGTGGCCTCCGGGTTCGCCGAGGTGCCGGTGTCCCCCGCCTCGGCGCCCGCGTTGCGATAGACGCCCATCTCCTCGGAGCTGCCCTTCGGGTCGTCTAGAAGCAGGCCGTAGTCGTCGGCAGGCACGACTCCGCCATCCTTCGACCGCTCCGGCCGGAACTCGTCGTGGAAGGCGAACCCGGCGATGTAGCTGGCCCAAGCAGCAATCCGGCCGGCCTCCACCTGCAGCTGGCTCTCCGAGCCGGCTCGCTGGCCCATCAACGTGTCTAGCGACAAGTCCGAATGCCAAGACATCGCAAACTAGAGCACCATCTCGACGCCGGCGCGAGCGGCGGAAACGCGCCAGACATGGAGCCGATCCGGCCCCACCTCCAACCACCGCGCCAGCCGCGTGAAGCTGCTTGGCGCAACCAAACCCGGCCAGAGGGCCGCCGTCATCACCACGCCGGCCTTAGAGAGCCGCCCCATCTGAACGCCCAGGACTCGTAGACGAACCTCAGCGGCGGTCATGATCTCCGAGAAGGTCCAGGCCACCTACGGGTCAATCCCGGAGCCGCCGATCCCCTGCGGGTCGCGCTGAAAGCAGACCGCCTTCTCCGCCAGCTGGCGTGTCTCCGGGAAGGCCCCTGTCAAGAAGAAAAGCAAGTCAGATGAAAGTCACCAAGGACAAGAAGCCGGATCCGGCCAACACAGGCTGTCCTCCCCATGGGAGGGCCCCTTCATCGTCAGCAAGGCCTTATGCGATCGCAACGCCTACTACCTCATCGACGCCCGCAAGTCAAACAAATGCAAAAGAGACACCGCCGGCGAAGAGACAATCCGGCCATGGAACGCAGAGCTCCTTCGCCCGTTTTACAGTTAGCTGGGTGCACGTATGTATCACTACCTTTTGTAATCACATGAAAACTACGGAGTTCCCGAACGACGCTCGGGGACTGCCCTTTCCGACCAAGCTATTGTGTCTCCTGCATTTATGCATTATTTACCTCTTTATCAAACCCGGCCCCCCCCCCCCCCCCCCCCCCCCCCCCCCCCCCCCCCCCCCCCCCCCCCCCCCCCCCCCCCCCCCCCCCCCCCCCCCCCCCCCCCCCCCCCCCCCCCCCCCCCCCCCCCCCCCCCCCCCCCCCCCCCCCCCCCCCCCCCCCCCCCCCCCCCCCCCCCCCCCCCCCCCCCCCCCCCCCCCCCCCCCCCCCCCCCCCCCCCCCCCCCCCCCCCCCCCCCCCCCCCCCCCCCCCCCCCCCCCCCCCCCCCCCCCCCCCCCCCCCCCCCCCCCCCCCCCCCCCCCCCCCCCCCCCCCCCCCCCCCCCCCCCCCCCCCCCCCCCCCCCCCCCCCCCCCCCCCCCCCCCCCCCCCCCCCCCCCCCCCCCCCCCCCCCCCCCCCCCCCCCCCCCCCCCCCCCCCCCCCCCCCCCCCCCCCCCCCCCCCCCCCCCCCCCCCCCCCCCCCCCCCCCCCCCCCCCCCCCCCCCCCCCCCCCCCCCCCCCCCCCCCCCCCCCCCCCCCCCCCCCCCCCCCCCCCCCCCCCCCCCCCCCCCCCCCCCCCCCCCCCCCCCCCCCCCCCCCCCCCCCCCCCCCCCCCCCCCCCCCCCCCCCCCCCCCCCCCCCCCCCCCCCCCCCCCCCCCCCCCCCCCCCCCCCCCCCCCCCCCCCCCCCCCCCCCCCCCCCCCCCCCCCCCCCCCCCCCCCCCCCCCCCCCCCCCCCCCCCCCCCCCCCCCCCCCCCCCCCCCCCCCCCCCCCCCCCCCCCCCCCCCCCCCCCCCCCCCCCCCCCCCCCCCCCCCCCCCCCCCCCCCCCCCCCCCCCCCCCCCCCCCCCCCCCCCCCCCCCCCCCCCCCCCCCCCCCCCCCCCCCCCCCCCCCCCCCCCCCCCCCCCCCCCCCCCCCCCCCCCCCCCCCCCCCCCCCCCCCCCCCCCCCCCCCCCCCCCCCCCCCCCCCCCCCCCCCCCCCCCCCCCCCCCCCCCCCCCCCCCCCCCCCCCCCCCCCCCCCCCCCCCCCCCCCCCCCCCCCCCCCCCCCCCCCCCCCCCCCCCCCCCCCCCCCCCCCCCCCCCCCCCCCCCCCCCCCCCCCCCCCCCCCCCCCCCCCCCCCCCCCCCCCCCCCCCCCCCCCCCCCCCCCCCCCCCCCCCCCCCCCCCCCCCCCCCCCCCCCCCCCCCCCCCCCCCCCCCCCCCCCCCCCCCCCCCCCCCCCCCCCCCCCCCCCCCCCCCCCCCCCCCCCCCCCCCCCCCCCCCCCCCCCCCCCCCCCCCCCCCCCCCCCCCCCCCCCCCCCCCCCCCCCCCCCCCCCCCCCCCCCCCCCCCCCCCCCCCCCCCCCCCCCCCCCCCCCCCCCCCCCCCCCCCCCCCCCCCCCCCCCCCCCCCCCCCCCCCCCCCCCCCCCCCCCCCCCCCCCCCCCCCCCCCCCCCCCCCCCCCCCCCCCCCCCCCCCCCCCCCCCCCCCCCCCCCCCCCCCCCCCCCCCCCCCCCCCCCCCCCCCCCCCCCCCCCCCCCCCCCCCCCCCCCCCCCCCCCCCCCCCCCCCCCCCCCCCCCCCCCCCCCCCCCCCCCCCCCCCCCCCCCCCCCCCCCCCCCCCCCCCCCCCCCCCCCCCCCCCCCCCCCCCCCCCCCCCCCCCCCCCCCCCCCCCCCCCCCCCCCCCCCCCCCCCCCCCCCCCCCCCCCCCCCCCCCCCCCCCCCCCCCCCCCCCCCCCCCCCCCCCCCCCCCCCCCCCCCCCCCCCCCCCCCCCCCCCCCCCCCCCCCCCCCCCCCCCCCCCCCCCCCCCCCCCCCCCCCCCCCCCCCCCCCCCCCCCCCCCCCCCCCCCCCCCCCCCCCCCCCCCCCCCCCCCCCCCCCCCCCCCCCCCCCCCCCCCCCCCCCCCCCCCCCCCCCCCCCCCCCCCCCCCCCCCCCCCCCCCCCCCCCCCCCCCCCCCCCCCCCCCCCCCCCCCCCCCCCCCCCCCCCCCCCCCCCCCCCCCCCCCCCCCCCCCCCCCCCCCCCCCCCCCCCCCCCCCCCCCCCCCCCCCCCCCCCCCCCCCCCCCCCCCCCCCCCCCCCCCCCCCCCCCCCCCCCCCCCCCCCCCCCCCCCCCCCCCCCCCCCCCCCCCCCCCCCCCCCCCCCCCCCCCCCCCCCCCCCCCCCCCCCCCCCCCCCCCCCCCCCCCCCCCCCCCCCCCCCCCCCCCCCCCCCCCCCCCCCCCCCCCCCCCCCCCCCCCCCCCCCCCCCCCCCCCCCCCCCCCCCCCCCCCCCCCCCCCCCCCCCCCCCCCCCCCCCCCCCCCCCCCCCCCCCCCCCCCCCCCCCCCCCCCCCCCCCCCCCCCCCCCCCCCCCCCCCCCCCCCCCCCCCCCCCCCCCCCCCCCCCCCCCCCCCCCCCCCCCCCCCCCCCCCCCCCCCCCCCCCCCCCCCCCCCCCCCCCCCCCCCCCCCCCCCCCCCCCCCCCCCCCCCCCCCCCCCCCCCCCCCCCCCCCCCCCCCCCCCCCCCCCCCCCCCCCCCCCCCCCCCCCCCCCCCCCCCCCCCCCCCCCCCCCCCCCCCCCCCCCCCCCCCCCCCCCCCCCCCCCCCCCCCCCCCCCCCCCCCCCCCCCCCCCCCCCCCCCCCCCCCCCCCCCCCCCCCCCCCCCCCCCCCCCCCCCCCCCCCCCCCCCCCCCCCCCCCCCCCCCCCCCCCCCCCCCCCCCCCCCCCCCCCCCCCCCCCCCCCCCCCCCCCCCCCCCCCCCCCCCCCCCCCCCCCCCCCCCCCCCCCCCCCCCCCCCCCCCCCCCCCCCCCCCCCCCCCCCCCCCCCCCCCCCCCCCCCCCCCCCCCCCCCCCCCCCCCCCCCCCCCCCCCCCCCCCCCCCCCCCCCCCCCCCCCCCCCCCCCCCCCCCCCCCCCCCCCCCCCCCCCCCCCCCCCCCCCCCCCCCCCCCCCCCCCCCCCCCCCCCCCCCCCCCCCCCCCCCCCCCCCCCCCCCCCCCCCCCCCCCCCCCCCCCCCCCCCCCCCCCCCCCCCCCCCCCCCCCCCCCCCCCCCCCCCCCCCCCCCCCCCCCCCCCCCCCCCCCCCCCCCCCCCCCCCCCCCCCCCCCCCCCCCCCCCCCCCCCCCCCCCCCCCCCCCCCCCCCCCCCCCCCCCCCCCCCCCCCCCCCCCCCCCCCCCCCCCCCCCCCCCCCCCCCCCCCCCCCCCCCCCCCCCCCCCCCCCCCCCCCCCCCCCCCCCCCCCCCCCCCCCCCCCCCCCCCCCCCCCCCCCCCCCCCCCCCCCCCCCCCCCCCCCCCCCCCCCCCCCCCCCCCCCCCCCCCCCCCCCCCCCCCCCCCCCCCCCCCCCCCCCCCCCCCCCCCCCCCCCCCCCCCCCCCCCCCCCCCCCCCCCCCCCCCCCCCCCCCCCCCCCCCCCCCCCCCCCCCCCCCCCCCCCCCCCCCCCCCCCCCCCCCCCCCCCCCCCCCCCCCCCCCCCCCCCCCCCCCCCCCCCCCCCCCCCCCCCCCCCCCCCCCCCCCCCCCCCCCCCCCCCCCCCCCCCCCCCCCCCCCCCCCCCCCCCCCCCCCCCCCCCCCCCCCCCCCCCCCCCCCCCCCCCCCCCCCCCCCCCCCCCCCCCCCCCCCCCCCCCCCCCCCCCCCCCCCCCCCCCCCCCCCCCCCCCCCCCCCCCCCCCCCCCCCCCCCCCCCCCCCCCCCCCCCCCCCCCCCCCCCCCCCCCCCCCCCCCCCCCCCCCCCCCCCCCCCCCCCCCCCCCCCCCCCCCCCCCCCCCCCCCCCCCCCCCCCCCCCCCCCCCGGCCTTGTTTCCTAGCATTGCAATACCGTTTACGCTCACTTTTACCACTTGTGACCTTGCTGTTTTTATAATTTCAGATTACAAATACTCATATCTACCATCCATATTGCACTTGTATCACCATCTCTTCGCCGAACTAGTGCACCTATACAATTTACCATTGTATTGGGTGTGTTGGGGACACAAGAGACTCTTTGTTATTTGGTTGCAGGGTTGTTTGAGAGAGACCATCTTCATTCTACGCCACCCATGGATTGATAAACCTTAGGTCATCCACTTGAGGGAAATTTGCTACTGTCCTAAAAACCTCTGCACTTGGAGGCCCAAGAACGTTTACAAGGAGAAGGTTGCATAGTAGACATCAGTAGTTAAGGCACAAGATGATTTTCTCAATTAGTTGAATAGTAAGAATAATGATAATATTGTTAGAGTTATGACTAGAGGTGGTAAAATGACTTAGGAACCTTTGTATCCTAAAGGCCACCCTAAGAGAGTTAAGCAAGATTCTCAGAGAGTTAATACTGATTCACCTAGTCCTAGTAACAATAAGAAAAAGAAAACTGATAGGACTTTGCATGCTTCTAGTGAACCTGTTATAGATATACCTGAGAACCCAAATGATATTTCTATTTCTGACGCCGAGACACAATCTGGTGATGAACATGAACCTAGTGATAATGTTAACAATGATGTTCATGTTGATGCTCAACCTAGTAATGATAATGATGTTGAGGTAGAACCTGTTGTTGATCTTGATAACCCACAATCAAAGAATCATTGTTATGATAAGAGAGACTTTGCTGCTAGGAAACATGGTAAAGAAAGAGAGGAAGCTTCGAGGAGGCCACGAGGCAGGGGGTCCGCCCACCCCCCTGGGCGCGCCCTCCACCCTTGTGGGCCCCTCGTGGCTCCCCTAATCGACTTCTTTCACCTATATATCTCCATATACCCTAAAAACATCGGGGAGCACAATAGATCGGGAGTTCCGTCGCCGCAAGCCTCTATAGCCACCAAAAACCAATCGGGACCCTGTTCCGGCACCCTGCCGGAGGGGGGATCCCTCACCGGTGGCCATCTTCATCATCCCGGCGCTCTGCATGACAAGGAGGGAGTAGTTCACCCTCGAGGCTGAGGGTATATACCAGTAGCTATGTGTTTGATCTCTCTCTCTCGTGTTCTTGAGGTGATACGATCTTGATGTATCGTGAGCTTTGCTATTATAGTTGGATCTTATGATGTTTCTCCCCCTCTACTCTCTTGTAATGGATTGAGTTTTCCCTTTGAAGTTATCTTATCGGATTGAGTCTTTAAGGATTTGAGAAAAATTGATGTATGTCTTGACGTGCTTATCTATGGTGACAATGGGATATTCACGTGATCAACTTGATGTATGTTTTGGTGATCAACTTGCGGGTTCGGTGACCTTGGGAATCTATGCATAGGGGTTGGCACACGTTTTCGTCTTGACTCTCCGGTAGAAACTTTGGGGCACTCTTTGAAGTACTTTGTGTTGGTTGAATAGATGAATCTGAGATTGTGTGATGCATATCGTATAATCATGCCCACGGATACTTGAGGTGACATTAGGGTTTTGGTTGATTTGTGTCTTAAGGTGTTATTCTAGTATGAACTCTATGATAGATTGAACAGAATGAGTAGCTTCATGTTATTTTACTATGGACTCTTGAATAGATAGATTAGAAAGGATAACTTTGAGGTGGTTTCGTACCCTACCATAATCTCTTTGTTTGTTCTCCGCTCTTAGTGGCTTTGGAGTGACTCTTTGTTGCATGTTGAGGGATAGTTATATGATCTAATTATGGGGGGGATAGTTATATGATCTAATTATGTTATTATTGTAGAGAGAACTTGCACTAGTGAAAGTATGAACCCTAGGCCTTGTTTCCTAGCATTGCAATACCGTTTACGCTCACTTTTATCATTAGTTACCTTGCTGTTTTTATATTTTCAGATTACAAAAACTTATATCTACCATCCATATTGCACTTGTATCACCATCTCTTCGCCGAACTGGTGCACCTATACATTTTACCATTGTATTGGGTGTGTTGGGGACACAAGAGACTCTTTGTTATTTGGTTGCAGGGTTGCTTGAGAGAGACCATCTTCATCCTACGCCTCCCACGGATTGATAAACCTTAGGTCATCCACTTGAGGGAAATTTGCTACTGTCCTACAAACCTCTGCACTTGGAGGCCCAACAATGTCTACAAGAAGAAGGTTGTGTAGTAGACATCAGGCCTCAAGTTTGAAAGCACTTCAACAATCAAGAGCCGAGCCTTGGCAGAGTTCATAGTAGAATGGACCACAATGCCCGATGAAGAGATTCAAGAGACCACCCTTCCCAGCAAGGAGATGTGCCGTGATTGGATTATGTACTTTGATGGGGCTTTCTCACTGCAAGGTGCTGGTGCCGGCGTGCTGCTCGTCGCACCCACCGGAGAGTGCCTCAAGTACGTGGTCCAGATGCACTTTCCTTGGAAAAAGTCAATGAACAACACGGAGGAGTACGAGGGATTGCTCGCCGGTCTCAGGATCGCGGCAGACCTCGGGATTAGGAAGCTCATCATCAGAGGTGATTCGCAGCTCATCGTTAAGCAAGTTAACAAGGATTACTAGAGCCCATTGATGGAGGCCTATGTGGATGAACTGAGGAAGTTGGAGGAGCGCTTTGACGGTCTACAAGCGGAGCATGTTCCCCGAGCAGAGAACAGCATTGCCGACGACTTCTCAAAACGTGCTGCCCTCAAGTTGCCTGTGGAACCAGGTACTTTTTGTGCTTCAACTAACTCAGCCATCCGTTGAGCCATCAGCAGGGCAGAACAAGCGAAGGAAGGCAGGCCCAGGCAAGTACTTTCCCGCCGAGCTCCCAGGAGCCTCCGGCAAGGACGTTGCCGGGTGCCCCAAGCTTGCCGGGGAGCGGCAACCTCCGGCAGAGCCTCAAGCCCTGACCTTAGAGGTGGCTGCCCTTACGGCCGAAGACGAGCCTTTAGTCCTTGCCGTCGAGCCCCAGGCTTCGGCATGGGCACAGCACACCGTCCATTTCCTCCAAAGAGGGGAACTCCCTGAGGAACAGGAAGAAGCAGAGAAAGTACCCCGTTGGTCCAGCATGTACTAGTTTGTGGATGATGCCCTATACAGAAGGAGACCGAACGGCGTGAAATTGAAGTGCATTCCTCAGGAGGACGGACTGGAGCCCTTGCCGGCAAAGCATTCCGACAAGGTTTCTTCTGGCCCACCACTCTCCAGGAAGCAACTACACTAGTAACCAAGTGTGAAGCGTGCCAGTTCCATTCAAAGAAGCTTCATCAGCCCGCCCAATCTCTTCAGACAATCCCTCTTTCCTGGCCATTTTCGGTCTGGGGGCTCGACATACTGGGCCCTTTTCCCCGTGCAGTCGGGGGCTTTGAGTACTTGTACGTCACGATCGACAAGTTCACAAAGTGGCCGGAAGTAGAACCAGTGAGAAAGCTGACAGCATAATCAGCCATCAAGTTCTTCAAGGGGCTAGTCTGCCGTTTTGGTGTGCCGAACAGAGTCATCACCGACAACGGCACGCAGTTCATGAGCCGCACCTTCATGCAGTATATCCAAGACCTCGGCGGCAAGGTTTGTTTTGCTTCTGTGGCTCATTCCAGAAGTAACGGCCAGGCTGAGAGGGCAAACGCAGAGGTATTGCGAGGCCTCAAGACCAGGACTTTTGACAGGCTACACAAGTGCGGAAGGCGCTGGATTGATGAGTTGCCAACGATTCTTTGGTCGATCAGGATGACACCAAATCGAGCCACTGGCCAGACACCCTTTGCCCTGGTGTACGGGGCAGAAGCAGTTCTCCCCATAGAACTCATATACGGGTCACCTTGAGTGCTCTCTTATGATGAGCTTGAGCAAGAGCAGTTGCGCCAAGATGATGCGACGCTCCTTGAGGAAGATCATCTACGAGCTGTTGTGCGAGCTGCTCGCTACCAGCAAGCCTTGCGCCACTACCATAGCCGCAAGGTTCATGCCCGAAGCCTTGAGGAAGGTGACCTTGTTCTTCGGCGAGTCCAATCCGCCAAGAATTCCAACAAGTTGACGCCGAAGTGGGAAGGCCCTTACCGGGTAAAATGAGTCACCAGTCCTGGCGCAGTCCGCCTGGAGACCGAAGATGGGATTCCAGTGAGCAACTCCTGGAACATCGAACATCTTCACAAGTTTTACCCATAAGGCGCGGTTGCCGGGCCTCCCGGCGGACCACTTTTTGTACAAGCCTTGCCGGCAAGGCATGTAACCCTTTATACAAAGCCAGGCATTGACCCTGAGCAACAGATAAATAATTGAAGCGCTGGCGCCCTAGAATTTAGCATGCATGCTAGGATGAATCTCTCTCTCTCTGTTAGGGTTGATAGCACTTGGCGGCAACTAACCCCTAGCATAGAGGTCGAGTCATGTCTTTCTATCTCTTCCAGTCCGTTCTTGGTTCACAGGCTGCACAGGCATTTCTGCAGAGCCATTTGGAGGAAGTAAGGCGGATCGACACCCCCGACCCCGACAAGCCAAGGTTGACGGGGGCTGCAAATTCAGATAAGTTTTCTCTCCCCCGCTATGCATTTCCGTATGAAACTTGAACGTACGAAACTTCGCTCATTCCTGTGCCACCGTGCTCCCTCCTTCCTATGCCCGAAATCCTTTTCAGGCCGGAATTTGGTCGTAGTTGCGGTGGAAGGGAAACGAGCGAAGGGCCTGATCCTGCTTTACCCCTACTCCCGCCAAAGGCGTGGGTATAATCGTGGTATAACGAAGGAAGACGGCAAGGGTTGTTGCCGGGCGACGTTGTTTGTTTAAAATAACAAGGACCCGCTCCTTGGTGTGGGCCTCGCTCATGCACAAAAGAACCTGGCAAGCACCCCTTTTCATTAATACATTAATTAAACAAGTACAATTCATACGGAATGTAAACATGAGAAAGGGGTTACAAAGTCTAAATTCGACAAGTGCCCGCAGGCTTAAGATCTAAAAAAAGATAAGTTGCCCGTAACCCTTTCTTGTCCCTCTCCTCAGGGAGCGGATTGGGATAAGCAGGAGGCCAAAAGGAGTGCCTAGGCGAGGTACGAGCAGCAGAAGACACCAAGAGAACGTCCCGGCGGCCTCCCAGAAGAAGGCTGGTGATGATGGTGCTGGGGAAGAAGATGGAAGATGAGGCAGCGGGCCGCCAATACGTGACGAAGGCGTCGGTGCCGTCGTACTCTGACTTGACAGCCCGCCACCCGCCTTCTTTGTCTTCTCTGGCCCTCTAGCGCCAGCCGCCAGGAGCAACGGCCCCGAGAAGTTCAAGGAGCTGGCTCAAGGAGCCGCCGCCAAGAGCTACCCCTCCCCGGCAAACCACTCTGCCGGGGAGAAGGCCAGGTGCAGATGGTGCTGCTGCCGGCATCGCCTAGGGACAGGGCATCCGACGTCTAGTCGGACCCGTCCCCATCGTCCTCCCCACCGGTCCCCTCCTTGTTGCCGTCGCTCGAGGAGGAGCTCTCGTCATTGGTCGAGCTCTCCGCGCAGCACCCTAGCCTGTGTCCCGAGCGCCCGAAGACCTTGACGGAGAGCAGGTCGCTCTCCACTAACTTGAAGAGGAGATTGTGCCCCTTCATCAAGCAATGGGTGCGTGCGAAGGTTTTCCAGCCCCGACGAAGGAGCATTACATGAGGGAAGGGGAACCTTGTGTTCACCCACATGTCACCATTGCAACACCCCTTCATGTGAAGCCTCAGCCTCGGCGGCTGGTCGATCTCCAGCACCCTCGCGAACGCCTCGGGAAGGCGAAGGCAGCTATGCGGCGGCTCACGCAGTTGCAGGATGAACTCCAGTGCCGTGTCCCCGGCATGGCCGCTCGACAAAGCAGAAGGAGACGGAGGCGGAGATGGTGACGGAGATGGCGATGACGCAGGTGTCCCCTGTCGTGCCTGCCTCTGCCTCGACCGCCTCGCCGACCGCGGCCCCGTCCGGCACCTCCACCTCGAGTGTGGCCTTCGCCTTGGGCGGCTGGCTCTTCCTTGATCACCGCGGCTCTCTGGCGGGGGGAAGACCTGGTCGCCTCCGCGAAAGAACGACCATGACAACGCCCTCTCGCCATGGTAGTGGATGGAGAATGGAGGCAAAGGGAAGATGCGAGAAGATGCCTCCCCTCCTCCTCCAGAGTCCCTTTTTATAGCCGGGCGGGGAAGGCTAAAGACCGGCTCTACGCCACTGAAGAGCCCGTTCAAGTTCGGCTCATTAAGTTACAAGCGAGGTCATCAACCGCCTCCCCGCCCAATCAAAGGCGCATAAGTATTAGCCATAGCGTGCCTTCCCATATCCCGCAAGTCTGTCACCTACCCCCACACTGTGCATGTGGCGTACGTGGCGAAAGGGGCAGGCGTAGTGGGAAACTTGGAATGGCGGTTCCAAGGCTGGGAGAGTAAATGAGCAGCGGCCCTGCAGTTTTCCCTCTTTTATAGGGAAGACGCAAGCTGCCTCTTTACTATTACCGCGGGATGACGCAAGCATGCTGCGGTCAACCCACGCACGACCCCCACGTCACGCATTCAACGCGGGTCATGGGGAAGCACAACTGGCGAAGGAGTTACCGCAGTAAAACTCTGCCACGCGTGCCCGCGCACCGTTCTGTGCCCGGCCCAACAACACTCTGCGCTTATGTGTGGCCCAGGCCCGGGGGCTCCTGTCAGTGTACAAAAGTAGGGGCCTTCTGTACCTCTTTACTTGTGCACGGGCAGTTGTAGCCACACCTGCGGCCACTCTTGGCGGAGCAAAGGAAGCAAAGAACAAGACTACCAGAGCTGCGCTAAGACCAGAGGCGCGAAGAGCGAAGGGGCAAGGTGGGTTTCCCCTGGCAAGAGCCTTGCCGGGGACGACCTACGCTGCCTCGGCAATGGCCTTGCCGGGGCAACTTGCCCAACTCAAGCAAGACCGCCACCTCTGAGCCTAAGAGTTCCGACACCATCGACAACATTGGAACCAATGCTCGGGAGGCGCCTGCATGGTGGCATGCAGATCTTTGTGAAGACTGAACGCCTGCAAGACTAGATGAGAACCGAAAGACGAAGGCCCCCGGCAAGACCCTTGCCGGGGACGCCCACAAGACCCCGGCAAGACCCTTGCCGGGGCCCCGGCAAGACCCTTGCCGGGGACACCTGCGGGGCCACAACCAGGCCCGCACTTACCAAGGTTCTGCTGCCCCATGGCCGTCCCGACGCAGCAGCTAGCCTACCAACTAGGCACGCACCTACGTGGCAGCATGCAGCTTCTAGGCCAACCAAGCAAGCACCTGCGTGGTGGCATGCGGATCTTCGTGAAGACCCTGCCACTGCACCAGCGCAGCAGCCAGCCAGCCAGCGTGGCGCTGCATGCCTCGTCAGCTTGGACGACGCGCATCAAAGCGGGGCGAGGCGGCGACGGACGAGACGAGCTTCCTTGCCGTCCTCGATAAAGCAAGAGGACACGTCGGCAGCGCATTAAATGTGTTTTGTCCGATGATGTCAAGAGATATACTTGTACACTGTAGACACTTTCCACCTCCTGTGTGCCGCTGTGGCAACCCCTTTGACATATAAAAGGAGGCCCGAGGCATACTGGGAAAGGATTCAGACTTTTTGTGCTAGGCATGCACCGCAGCTAGTTCAAGATCTCAAGAACACCAAATATACACCAAAGTAGGACTAGGGTATTACGCATCGCTTGCGGCCTGAACCTGGATAAAATTCCCCCGCGTTGATCTTCTAAACCCGCTCTTTTTACAGCCCCGCGCCCCGGCAACCATAGTAGGGATTCCCTGTGATCCCATAGGTGTCGTTTTTGAACCCCGACAGCCTGTACTAAGTGGGAATTCTGCTTGTACATCAAAAACCTTGAACCCAAAGTTATTCCAAATGAGTCCACCATACCTACCTATATGCGGTATTACCCTGCCATCCTAAGTAAATTTGCATGTGCCACCTCTAAAAACTTCTAAAAAAATTATCCGTTTTGTCTGCCTGGATCGTTCATGGAATGACAGGAGGTGGTTGATATCTTCCGTGCTAAGCGGGTTATCCTCAGGTCGAGTGTTTATTCACTCGCCACCGCACGAGGAAATGGGCGGTAATAGGGATGCCCAGTCCCAAACTGCAAACATGAAAAAGAGTTCATCTCTTGAATAATCAAACAAAAACTCCCAATGGATTCAAAACCTTTACTTTCCGCTTGGGAACCGCCACAAGCGTGCTTAGCATGGAAGATGTTGATAACTGATGGTCTTGAAGTGAATGAGAAGGGGGCATGTCTCAAAATTATCATTTATCTCTGTTTTAAAAATTGACCTCTGGCACCTCTGCATATCACTGCTTCCCACTGCGAAGGTACTATCTATTTACTTTTATGTTGTGTCACCACCTTCTAAAAACAAGTGCCAGAAACTGAGTAGAGCACAGCTGTCATGATTTATGCATTGTGTATAGCTAATGTTGGGTGCATCATGACTGGATCTTCTCTACCATGAATTACAATGTTTAGTCGCTGCTTGAACTTCGGAGGTGCTCTTCATTTATGTTTTACGGTCTCAGAAAGGGCTAGCGAGATACCATTATTGTCATATTATATCATGGTTGTTTTGACAACATGTTGTTGTTTGAGATATCTTATTATTGCTCGCTAGCTGATTATGTCATTGATATGAATCATTATAATCTTTAAGAGTTATTGTTGACATGGTTAGTTATAATGTTGGCTGAAAACATGGGTGTTGTTTAAGCTTGTTTATGCAAACAAGATCAAAAGAGTTCGTAAAAGTTTTTCTTTCTCACTTTCAGTTTATCAACTGAATTGCTTGAGGACAAGCAAAGGTTTAAGCATGGGGGAGTTGATACGTCTCCAACGTATCTACTTTTTCTCACGCTTTTCCTCTTGTTTTGGACTCTAATTTGCATGATTTGGATGAAACTAACCCTGGACTGACGTTGTTTTCATCAGAACTACCATGGTGTTGTTTTTGTGCAGAAATGAAAGTTCTCGGAATGGAACGAAACTTTGTGAGGATTTTTTATACCAATAATAAGAATTTCTGGTGCCAAGACCCACCAGAGAGGGGCCCCTGGTTGGGCACAACCCACCAGGGCACGCCCCCCTATCCTGGCGCGCCTAGGTGGGTTGTACCCACCTGGTGGCCCCGCTGATGACCCCCCTGATAATATAAAATCACATTATTCCAGAAAAAATCAGGGAGAAAGAATTATCGCGATCCCCGAGACGGAGCCGCCGCCAAGCCCTGTTCTTCCTCGGGAGGGCAGATCTAGAGTCCGTTTGGGGCTTCAGAGAGGGGGATCTTCGTTCTTCGTCATCACCAACCAATCTCCATCGCCAATTCCATGATGCTCCCCACCGGGAGTGAGTAATTCCTTCGTAGGGTCACTGGTCGGTGAGAAGTTGGATGAGATTTATCATGTAATCGAGTTAGTTTTGTTAGGCTGGGCCTGATCCCTAGTATCCACTATGTTCTTAGATTGATGTTGCTATGACTTTGCTATGCTTAATGCTTGTCACTTTGGGCCCGGGTGCCATGAACTCAGATCTGAACCATTTATGAATTCATCATTATATCCATGTTTTAGATCCGATCTTGCAAGTTATAGTCACCTACTACGTGTTATGATCCGACAACCCCGAAGTGACAACAACCGGGCCCACTCTCGGTGATGACCGTAGTTTGAGGAGTTCATGTATTCACTATGTGTTAATGCTTTGTTCCGGTTCTCTATTAAAAGCAGGCCTTAATATCCCTTAGTTTCCAATATGGACCCCGCTGCCATTGGAGGGTAGGACAAAAGATGTCATGCAAGTTCTTTTAATAAATCACGTTTGACTATTTACGGAATACATGCCTACATTATATCGATGAACTGGAGCTAGTGTCGTATCACCCTAGGTTATAACGGTCACATGATGAATATCATCCAACATGTCACCGATCCAATGCCTACGAATTTATCCTTATTGATCTTGCTGCGTTACTTTTGCTATCATCACTGTTGCACTTGCTACAAATTACTGCTATCACTGTTACTGTTACCATTCCTGCTGTCACTACTATCAAAACTATCAAACTACTTTGCTACTGATCACTTTGCTGCAGATAATTAATCTCCAGGTGTGGTTGAATTGACAACTCAGGTGCTAATACCTTCAAATGTTCTTTGGCTCCGCTTGTGTAGAATCTGTAAATTTGGGTTGAATACTCTACCCTCGAAAACTGTTGCGATCCCCTATACTTGTGGGTTATCAGCGTATCAAGCATCCCCAAGCTTAATTCCTGCTCGTCCTTGAGTAGGTAAATGATAAAAACAGAAATTTTGATGTGGAATGCTACCTAACATATTTATCCATGTAATCTTCTTTATTGTGGCATGAATATTCAGATCCATAAGATTCAAAACAAAAGTTTAATATTGACATAAAAACAATAATACTTCAAATACTAATAAAGCAATCATGTATTCTCAAAATAAGATGGTCAAAGAAAGTTATCCCTACAAAATCATATAGTCTGGCTATGCTCCATCTTCATTGCACAAAAGGAAGGAGAAATTCTCACATCAACTAGGCATATTAACGGGCTATGGAGATGCCCATCAATAGATATCAATGTGAGTGAGTAGGGATTGCCATGCAACGAATGCACTAGAGCTATAAGTGTATAAAAGCTCAAAAAGAAATTAAGTGGGTGTGCATCCAACTCGCTTGCTCACGAAGACCTAGGGCAATTTGAGGAAGCCCATCATTGGAATATACAAGCCAAGTTCTTATAATGAAAAATTCCCACTAGTATATGAAAGTGACAAAATAGGAGACTCTCAATCATGAAGATCATGGTGCTACTTTGAAGCACAAGTGTGGAAAAAGGATAATAACATTGTCCTTTCTCTCTTTTCTCTCTTTTTTTTGTTTGGGCTTCTTTGGCCTCTTTTATTTTTTATTTGCGCTTCTTTGGCCTCTTTTATTTTTTGTATAAAGTCCGGAGACTCATCCCAACTTGTGAGGGAATCATAGCTTCCATCATCCTTTCCTCACATGGGACAATGCTCTAATAATGATAATCATCACATTTTTATTTACTTACAACACAAGAATTACAACTCGGTACTAGAAAAAAGATATGACTCTATATGAATGCCTCCGGCGGTGTACAGGGATGTGCAATGATCAAGAGTGACATGTATGAAAAAATATGAACGGTGGCCTTGCCACAAATATTATGCAAACTACATGATCATGCAAAGCAATATGACAATGATGGTGCTTGTCATTATAAAACGGAATGGTGGAAGTTGCATGGCAATATATCTCGGAATGGCTATGGAAATGCCATAATAGGTAGGTATGGTGGCTCTTATGAGGAAGGTATATGGTGGGTGTAATGCACCGGCAAGAGTTGCGCGGTACTAGAGAGGCTAGCTGTGACGCCCCCGATTCAATCCTACACTAATCATACACGCAAAGGTGTAAGATCAAGATCAGGGACTCACGGGAAGATATCACAACACAACTCTAGACACAAATTGAAATGATAAAAGCTTCATATTACAAGCCAGGGGCCTCAAGGGCTCGAATACAAGCTCGATACACAAGAGTCAGCGGAAGCAACAATATCTGAGTACAGACATAAAGTTAGACAAGACTGCCTTAAGAAGGCAAACACAAAACAACAACGATCGAAGAGGCAAGGCCTCCTGCCTGGGACCTCCTAACTACTCCTGGTCATCGGCGGTCTCCACGTAGTAGTAGGCATCCTCCGGGTAGTAGTAGTAGTAGACGTCAGCACTGGCATCTGGCTCCAGGGATCCACCAACTGGTTGCAACAACCGGAAAGAAGGAAGAAGGGGGAAAAGGGGTAGCAAAGCAACCGTGAGTACTCATCCAAAGTACTCGAAAGCATCAGATCTATACTAAGTATGCATTGGTATCAAAGGAAGGTATGTATCTATGGACTGAACTGCAGAATGCCAGAATAGAGGGGAAGGCCTAGCCTATCGAAGACTAGCATCTTCAAGCAGCTCCAAGCATCTTGCAGTACGTAGAAGAGTAAAGAATAGCAGTTTAATTAACAAGCATGTTGTAGCCTTAACGCCCAGAGATCCTTCCTCGACTTCATGCGAGAAAGCAATCCCAGAGCCACATATCTCAAGTAACCAGTTCTAGTTGTAATAGATCAGGATACAAGTCTGAACGTTCATTACCGTGGACACGGTATTCGAATATATAACTTCCCTCTAGGGGTGCACCATGTTTTCCAATACGCTTGATTACTCTGGTCGGACACACTTTTCTGGGTCAATGCCCAGCCTCGGAAGATCAACACGTCGTAGCCCTACCTAGGCTCGGCCGAGAGGTCCCTGCCGGTCTACATCCTAAGCACTCCGGGGTCTGGGCCCATCGCCCGTTGCACTCCGGGTCGTTGTGCGACGAGCCGGGATGAGCACCACCTCTTACTGGATGGCACTGGCCCGACAGGCCCACAATGCTGAATTGGACGTGTGACAAAGCTTCGGCTGATACTACGACGTCGAGGCCCATAACTATTCTCGCGTGGTGGTTAGTGCGTAAAGGCCAAAGGCCAACTTTGAACAAATACCCAAACCTGTTAGTGCATTGGGGACTCGCGGAGACGAGGAGAGACTCACAATAATGTGACCCCATCGCCCCGTCTCGCGGACTTACGACAAGGGCCCAGAATGCCCGGCCGTGCCTCGTAGAAAACTCGCGGGTGCTCTACGGGCCCACCCGACTTTCACATCAACCCGCGGGTACCCCTTAGGGCCCACCCAACTTCAACAATGGTCTCAAGTAAAGTCCGGGTAACCGTGTGTCCAAACATCAAGGGGAAAACCTGAGGAATCACCCTCGGTGAATTCCACTCAATGTAATCATCAAGGTGAACATATGAGGAACCACCCTCGAGGTTCACACTTGAGGTGTTGCACGACAGAGCCGTATCGGGAATGGTGAAGGAGGAACCACCCTCATTGACCATGACCGAATAGCTACACTACAGAGTTGTCATCAGGAGTGCGTTGTGAGGTATCACCCTCGGCACTCGATAGTAGCTCCGCAGAGTCGAGCAACAAAAGGGGCGTGATGTGATGTGAGGTGTCGGGCTCTGGTCGTCGATCACGTTGATCGAGTCGTCGATGATGAAGCAGGGGAACAAGGACAAGGTCGGGGTCACTGATGGATCATTAACCAACCTATACTAAGAAGTTTAGGTTAAGCAGGTAGGTAACAATAAGCACATTACAAAAGCAGGCTATGCATCAGAATAGGAGCAATCAATTACAGTAGCAAAATCTAATGCAAGCATGAGAGAATGGAATGGGCGATATCGGGATGATCAAAGGGGGGGCTTGCCTAGAAGCTCCGTTGAAAAGTACTGATCGTCAAGACGTAGTCGTACTCGGCGGCAGCGTTAGTCCCGAGGTCTACCGGAGAGAAGAGGGGGAAGAAACAGTAAATACAAGCAACAGATGCATGACAAGACAAAAAGCAGCGCTAGAGGTTTTCTACCATGGTGCTACATGATACCGGCGAAGGGGGATAACATTCGGGAAAGTTTTCCCGAAGTTTGGTATTTTTGGACAGATGAAACAGATGCGGGCGGTTGCAGGTTCGCTATGCTAGGGACGTGTGGCAGACGAATGGGCTGTGTATTCAGATTGTCTCGCTTTTCTGAGCAACTTTCATGTACAAAGTATTTTCATTCGAGTGCCGGATTATTTTATATTAATTTTATAGGTTTGGGGGGGGGGGGGGGGGGGGGGGGGGGGGGGGGGGGGGGGGGGGGGGGGGGGGGGGGGGGGGGGGGGGGGGGGGGGGGGGGGGGGGGGGGGGGGGGGGGGGGGGGGGGGGGGGGGGGGGGGGGGGGGGGGGGGGGGGGGGGGGGGGGGGGGGGGGGGGGGGGGGGGGGGGGGGGGGGGGGGGGGGGGGGGGGGGGGGGGGGGGGGGGGGGGGGGGGGGGGGGGGGGGGGGGGGGGGGGGGGGGGGGGGGGGGGGGGGGGGGGGGGGGGGGGGGGGGGGGGGGGGGGGGGGGGGGGGGGGGGGGGGGGGGGGGGGGGGGGGGGGGGGGGGGGGGGGGGGGGGGGGGGGGGGGGGGGGGGGGGGGGGGGGGGGGGGGGGGGGGGGGGGGGGGGGGGGGGGGGGGGGGGGGGGGGGGGGGGGGGGGGGGGGGGGGGGGGGGGGGGGGGGGGGGGGGGGGGGGGGGGGGGGGGGGGGGGGGGGGGGGGGGGGGGGGGGGGGGGGGGGGGGGGGGGGGGGGGGGGGGGGGGGGGGGGGGGGGGGGGGGGGGGGGGGGGGGGGGGGGGGGGGGGGGGGGGGGGGGGGGGGGGGGGGGGGGGGGGGGGGGGGGGGGGGGGGGGGGGGGGGGGGGGGGGGGGGGGGGGGGGGGGGGGGGGGGGGGGGGGGGGGGGGGGGGGGGGGGGGGGGGGGGGGGGGGGGGGGGGGGGGGGGGGGGGGGGGGGGGGGGGGGGGGGGGGGGGGGGGGGGGGGGGGGGGGGGGGGGGGGGGGGGGGGGGGGGGGGGGGGGGGGGGGGGGGGGGGGGGGGGGGGGGGGGGGGGGGGGGGGGGGGGGGGGGGGGGGGGGGGGGGGGGGGGGGGGGGGGGGGGGGGGGGGGGGGGGGGGGGGGGGGGGGGGGGGGGGGGGGGGGGGGGGGGGGGGGGGGGGGGGGGGGGGGGGGGGGGGGGGGGGGGGGGGGGGGGGGGGGGGGGGGGGGGGGGGGGGGGGGGGGGGGGGGGGGGGGGGGGGGGGGGGGGGGGGGGGGGGGGGGGGGGGGGGGGGGGGGGGGGGGGGGGGGGGGGGGGGGGGGGGGGGGGGGGGGGGGGGGGGGGGGGGGGGGGGGGGGGGGGGGGGGGGGGGGGGGGGGGGGGGGGGGGGGGGGGGGGGGGGGGGGGGGGGGGGGGGGGGGGGGGGGGGGGGGGGGGGGGGGGGGGGGGGGGGGGGGGGGGGGGGGGGGGGGGGGGGGGGGGGGGGGGGGGGGGGGGGGGGGGGGGGGGGGGGGGGGGGGGGGGGGGGGGGGGGGGGGGGGGGGGGGGGGGGGGGGGGGGGGGGGGGGGGGGGGGGGGGGGGGGGGGGGGGGGGGGGGGGGGGGGGGGGGGGGGGGGAAGGGGAAACCCTGCAGAAATACATCCAGCGCTTCAACAACGCTCGCCTCAAGATCCCCAAGGTGACTGAAGAAGCCATCATCTCGGCCTTCTCCGATGGCGTACGCGACATCAAGATGAAGGAGGAGCTAGCAATCCATGAAGACCTGTGCACATCCCTGGAGCTGTTCAACTTGGCGACCAAGTGCGCCAGGGCTGAGGAAGGGCGCCTTTCCCTCCTCGAACTCCCGGCTGCCGACCCAGAAGAGAAGAAGCCCAAGGCCAAGGACGTGAAGCGCAAGGGGGCTGCCATGCTTGCAGCGGAGCCAGACACCAAGCGAGGCAGGGATCAGCCTGAGTCATCCAAGGGCAGCCGGTACTGCGTGTACCACGACCTCCACACCCACAACACCAACGAATGTCAAGAGCTCAGGGCCGTGAGAGATGGACGTGTTGGCTGACGCCCCGAGCGCAATGACAAGGGCTATGGCCGAGGAGGAGGAAGAGGTGGCGGACAATGGGAAGATCGTGGCCCTCGCCAAGGGTGGCGAGACCGACCTCGCGAGGATCACTGGCAGGACCAGCCTCGCGAGGGAGGCTGGAGAGATCAGCCTCGTGAGGATCGCCCGCGCGGCAACGCAGGCCTTCCTCCTCTGCCGCCACCGCCAAGGAGGAACGAAGACCAACATCAGGACGAGGGGGCTGGGGGCTTCCAGGAGCCGCGCGCAATTGCGGGGGGGGGGGGGGGGGGGGGGGGGGGGGGGGGGGGGGGGGGGGGGGGGGGGGGGGGGGGGGGGGGGGGGGGGGGGGGGGGGGGGGGGGGGGGGGGGGGGGGGGGGGGGGGGGGGGGGGGGGGGGGGGGGGGGGGGGGGGGGGGGGGGGGGGGGGGGGGGGGGGGGGGGGGGGGGGGGGGGGGGGGGGGGGGGGGGGGGGGGGGGGGGGGGGGGGGGGGGGGGGGGGGGGGGGGGGGGGGGGGGGGGGGGGGGGGGGGGGGGGGGGGGGGGGGGGGGGGGGGGGGGGGGGGGGGGGGGGGGGGGGGGGGGGGGGGGGGGGGGGGGGGGGGGGGGGGGGGGGGGGGGGGGGGGGGGGGGGGGGGGGGGGGGGGGGGGGGGGGGGGGGGGGGGGGGGGGGGGGGGGGGGGGGGGGGGGGGGGGGGGGGGGGGGGGGGGGGGGGGGGGGGGGGGGGGGGGGGGGGGGGGGGGGGGGGGGGGGGGGGGGGGGGGGGGGGGGGGGGGGGGGGGGGGGGGGGGGGGGGGGGGGGGGGGGGGGGGGGGGGGGGGGGGGGGGGGGGGGGGGGGGGGGGGGGGGGGGGGGGGGGGGGGGGGGGGGGGGGGGGGGGGGGGGGGGGGGGGGGGGGGGGGGGGGGGGGGGGGGGGGGGGGGGGGGGGGGGGGGGGGGGGGGGGGGGGGGGGGGGGGGGGGGGGGGGGGGGGGGGGGGGGGGGGGGGGGGGGGGGGGGGGGGGGGGGGGGGGGGGGGGGGGGGGGGGGGGGGGGGGGGGGGGGGGGGGGGGGGGGGGGGGGGGGGGGGGGGGGGGGGGGGGGGGGGGGGGGGGGGGGGGGGGGGGGGGGGGGGGGGGGGGGGGGGGGGGGGGGGGGGGGGGGGGGGGGGGGGGGGGGGGGGGGGGGGGGGGGGGGGGGGGGGGGGGGGGGGGGGGGGGGGGGGGGGGGGGGGGGGGGGGGGGGGGGGGGGGGGGGGGGGGGGGGGGGGGGGGGGGGGGGGGGGGGGGGGGGGGGGGGGGGGGGGGGGGGGGGGGGGGGGGGGGGGGGGGGGGGGGGGGGGGGGGGGGGGGGGGGGGGGGGGGGGGGGGGGGGGGGGGGGGGGGGGGGGGGGGGGGGGGGGGGGGGGGGGGGGGGGGGGGGGGGGGGGGGGGGGGGGGGGGGGGGGGGGGGGGGGGGGGGGGGGGGGGGGGGGGGGGGGGGGGGGGGGGGGGGGGGGGGGGGGGGGGGGGGGGGGGGGGGGGGGGGGGGGGGGGGGGGGGGGGGGGGGGGGGGGGGGGGGGGGGGGGGGGGGGGGGGGGGGGGGGGGGGGGGGGGGGGGGGGGGGGGGGGGGGGGGGGGGGGGGGGGGGGGGGGGGGGGGGGGGGGGGGGGGGGGGGGGGGGGGGGGGGGGGGGGGGGGGGGGGGGGGGGGGGGGGGGGGGGGGGGGGGGGGGGGGGGGGGGGGGGGGGGGGGGGGGGGGGGGGGGGGGGGGGGGGGGGGGGGGGGGGGGGGGGGGGGGGGGGGGGGGGGGGGGGGGGGGGGGGGGGGGGGGGGGGGGGGGGGGGGGGGGGGGGGGGGGGGGGGGGGGGGGGGGGGGGGGGGGGGGGGGGGGGGGGGGGGGGGGGGGGGGGGGGGGGGGGGGGGGGGGGGGGGGGGGGGGGGGGGGGGGGGGGGGGGGGGGGGGGGGGGGGGGGGGGGGGGGGGGGGGGGGGGGGGGGGGGGGGGGGGGGGGGGGGGGGGGGGGGGGGGGGGGGGGGGGGGGGGGGGGGGGGGGGGGGGGGGGGGGGGGGGGGGGGGGGGGGGGGGGGGGGGGGGGGGGGGGGGGGGGGGGGGGGGGGGGGGGGGGGGGGGGGGGGGGGGGGGGGGGGGGGGGGGGGGGGGGGGGGGGGGGGGGGGGGGGGGGGGGGGGGGGGGGGGGGGGGGGGGGGGGGGGGGGGGGGGGGGGGGGGGGGGGGGGGGGGGGGGGGGGGGGGGGGGGGGGGGGGGGGGGGGGGGGGGGGGGGGGGGGGGGGGGGGGGGGGGGGGGGGGGGGGGGGGGGGGGGGGGGGGGGGGGGGGGGGGGGGGGGGGGGGGGGGGGGGGGGGGGGGGGGGGGGGGGGGGGGGGGGGGGGGGGGGGGGGGGGGGGGGGGGGGGGGGGGGGGGGGGGGGGGGGGGGGGGGGGGGGGGGGGGGGGGGGGGGGGGGGGGGGGGGGGGGGGGGGGGGGGGGGGGGGGGGGGGGGGGGGGGGGGGGGGGGGGGGGGGGGGGGGGGGGGGGGGGGGGGGGGGGGGGGGGGGGGGGGGGGGGGGGGGGGGGGGGGGGGGGGGGGGGGGGGGGGGGGGGGGGGGGGGGGGGGGGGGGGGGGGGGGGGGGGGGGGGGGGGGGGGGGGGGGGGGGGGGGGGGGGGGGGGGGGGGGGGGGGGGGGGGGGGGGGGGGGGGGGGGGGGGGGGGGGGGGGGGGGGGGGGGGGGGGGGGGGGGGGGGGGGGGGGGGGGGGGGGGGGGGGGGGGGGGGGGGGGGGGGGGGGGGGGGGGGGGGGGGGGGGGGGGGGGGGGGGGGGGGGGGGGGGGGGGGGGGGGGGGGGGGGGGGGGGGGGGGGGGGGGGGGGGGGGGGGGGGGGGGGGGGGGGGGGGGGGGGGGGGGGGGGGGGGGGGGGGGGGGGGGGGGGGGGGGGGGGGGGGGGGGGGGGGGGGGGGGGGGGGGGGGGGGGGGGGGGGGGGGGGGGGGGGGGGGGGGGGGGGGGGGGGGGGGGGGGGGGGGGGGGGGGGGGGGGGGGGGGGGGGGGGGGGGGGGGGGGGGGGGGGGGGGGGGGGGGGGGGGGGGGGGGGGGGGGGGGGGGGGGGGGGGGGGGGGGGGGGGGGGGGGGGGGGGGGGGGGGGGGGGGGGGGGGGGGGGGGGGGGGGGGGGGGGGGGGGGGGGGGGGGGGGGGGGGGGGGGGGGGGGGGGGGGGGGGGGGGGGGGGGGGGGGGGGGGGGGGGGGGGGGGGGGGGGGGGGGGGGGGGGGGGGGGGGGGGGGGGGGGGGGGGGGGGGGGGGGGGGGGGGGGGGGGGGGGGGGGGGGGGGGGGGGGGGGGGGGGGGGGGGGGGGGGGGGGGGGGGGGGGGGGGGGGGGGGGGGGGGGGGGGGGGGGGGGGGGGGGGGGGGGGGGGGGGGGGGGGGGGGGGGGGGGGGGGGGGGGGGGGGGGGGGGGGGGGGGGGGGGGGGGGGGGGGGGGGGGGGGGGGGGGGGGGGGGGGGGGGGGGGGGGGGGGGGGGGGGGGGGGGGGGGGGGGGGGGGGGGGGGGGGGGGGGGGGGGGGGGGGGGGGGGGGGGGGGGGGGGGGGGGGGGGGGGGGGGGGGGGGGGGGGGGGGGGGGGGGGGGGGGGGGGGGGGGGGGGGGGGGGGGGGGGGGGGGGGGGGGGGGGGGGGGGGGGGGGGGGGGGGGGGGGGGGGGGGGGGGGGGGGGGGGGGGGGGGGGGGGGGGGGGGGGGGGGGGGGGGGGGGGGGGGGGGGGGGGGGGGGGGGGGGGGGGGGGGGGGGGGGGGGGGGGGGGGGGGGGGGGGGGGGGGGGGGGGGGGGGGGGGGGGGGGGGGGGGGGGGGGGGGGGGGGGGGGGGGGGGGGGGGGGGGGGGGGGGGGGGGGGGGGGGGGGGGGGGGGGGGGGGGGGGGGGGGGGGGGGGGGGGGGGGGGGGGGGGGGGGGGGGGGGGGGGGGGGGGGGGGGGGGGGGGGGGGGGGGGGGGGGGGGGGGGGGGGGGGGGGGGGGGGGGGGGGGGGGGGGGGGGGGGGGGGGGGGGGGGGGGGGGGGGGGGGGGGGGGGGGGGGGGGGGGGGGGGGGGGGGGGGGGGGGGGGGGGGGGGGGGGGGGGGGGGGGGGGGGGGGGGGGGGGGGGGGGGGGGGGGGGGGGGGGGGGGGGGGGGGGGGGGGGGGGGGGGGGGGGGGGGGGGGGGGGGGGGGGGGGGGGGGGGGGGGGGGGGGGGGGGGGGGGGGGGGGGGGGGGGGGGGGGGGGGGGGGGGGGGGGGGGGGGGGGGGGGGGGGGGGGGGGGGGGGGGGGGGGGGGGGGGGGGGGGGGGGGGGGGGGGGGGGGGGGGGGGGGGGGGGGGGGGGGGGGGGGGGGGGGGGGGGGGGGGGGGGGGGGGGGGGGGGGGGGGGGGGGGGGGGGGGGGGGGGGGGGGGGGGGGGGGGGGGGGGGGGGGGGGGGGGGGGGGGGGGGGGGGGGGGGGGGGGGGGGGGGGGGGGGGGGGGGGGGGGGGGGGGGGGGGGGGGGGGGGGGGGGGGGGGGGGGGGGGATCTAGGGCAAGACGGACGAGAGCAGGGCAAGTAAGCCTGGCCCTGGCACCCCCTTTTTTGTTAGTCGTGCAGTTGCGGAGGCATCGTGGGAAGTGCAGACGCCCACATCCAATCAACCGCCACGCGGTGCCCAAGGCCGCAAGATGTTAGGGCCCACGGCCCTTCGTGCTTGCCCCTTCGCTTCTCTGCTAAGCCAAGCCCGCGCGCACCTTGGGCCCGGGGGCTACTGTCGATGTTCTGGGAACGGGGGTCCCCAGACTTGCCTGCCTGCGGCTTGCAGCATGGCTCAAGTGCGGGCCCAACGCGGACCATCTTCATCAACGCAAGCTCAAGACCCTCGCGAGGGGCCAAGCCTCGCGGGGTGGACGACAGGAAGCTTCCTCAAAGGCAGCCTCATCAGGCAGGCTCGCGAGGAGGCGGAGAGATCAAGGCAGGGGTACCTCGTGAGGAACCCGTGACGCAAACCATGACGATCGAGACTAGGCGGGCGCCGGCCTGCGCAGTTTCCTTGTTTCGCCTTTGGTCCAAAAAGGGCAAGCACAGGCCAAGGCATCGGGTAAAGGTTGCCATCACCATCGCCAGGACCGCCAGATCTTCGGGAGCTGCCGCGGGCACCAGCCCCTCACCGTTGAAGGTGGGCATGGCGTTCACCACCTGCTCCCAGTCGTCACGAAGGAACAGGGGGACGGGGGCGTCCACCGGGCTCGCCACGTCTCCCCCAACCAAGGAATGGAGGGCCGTAGTCAGATCCCCGTCGGTCAGGGCCTTGGAGCTCAGGCGCAGGGCTGCGTCTGCTCCTCCAAGCCTCCACAGTGGGAGCGAGTGCTCCTGGAGCGGAGCCACCCGGTGCTCCAAGAACTCCCTCAGGAGTGTGGCCCCGGTCAGCTTCGCCGCCCCCAAGTTGCTTGGCCTCAGGTCCTCGTTCATCCTCCTCAACACTGCCTTCGCACGAGGGTCGAGAAGCTTCGCGCGGGACCATGCGTCAACGGACTTAGGTTGCCCCATGGGCAATACTAGGCGAGGGTGGAGGCACCTGACATCCATCATGACCCACTTGCTCCGGTAGCCTTCGATCCTCTTCCCAGGCTTTGAGATGGCGTTGGAGCTGGAATATGCAATGAAGCTCGCGCATGCGGAGACCTGAGCGCCAGAAACCCGGAGGGAGAAAAAGTGGCGTAGCAAGGCCACTGAGGGCTTCACACCAACATGAGCCTCGCAATAGTAGGCAAAAATCGCCAGGAGAAGGACAGAGTTGGGGTGGAGATGCAGGGCCTGCAAGTTGTATTGGCGGAGAACGGCAAGGAAGAACTCAGAGAAAGGAGGCACAGACCGGCGACGATGGCGCTCACGAAGAACGGGTAGAAGGTGCTCCCCTTGCCCTCAGGCTGGTCGGAGCCGACCTTGAGCACAGTCGCCCCCTCGCTGCCCTGCGCCACCGTCATCAGGCGCGCGAGGGCGAGGTTCTTCTCCAACAAATTCAGGGAATCCAGGGCCGGCGAGTACCAAGCATTAGCCGGGGACTTGCGAGTCGGCATGGCGTGCCGGATGCGAAGGATTGAGACGGATGTGGAGGATTTCGAGAGCAAGAAGGAGGAAAGCGAGAAAGGGGATCTAGGGCAAGACGGACGAGAGCAGGGCAAGTAAGCCTGGCCCTGGCACCCCCTTTTTT
>JAAAWM010009730.1:0-27377 GCA_036873465.1 Thinopyrum obtusiflorum
AAGGACAAAAGGGGGATTTCGCATGCTAAAGACTAAGGTGGCGGAAATTTTAGAAGGAGGCGGGAGATTTTGCTGCCCGCGGGATCGTTCGTATCCAGTTTCAACTAATTTTGGACCGTGCTAGCGGGAAGGTCATGCTAGACTGTGTACACGGGGCACGCGTCAGCAGTTAATAACTGGTGTGAAGTCCACCCCAGAAATAGACAATAACTCGGGATGATGCGCTGATAACTTGGACGTTCACATGGGCGCGACCAATCGTACGGGTGTAGTGGCGCGTTCACAAAAAAAGGGATCAAACGCTCAGCCTATGTATTTCTCGTGTAAATAGATAATTTAGTGCCATTGGTTATTTACTTTAAACATAATGCATTGACGTGTTAGTGTAGAGGCGCACAAAAAGAAATGGATATTGTAGTCAGCTACTTAAAAGTGTTACCTCATATTATTACATAGCCTCCATTTCATAAATTGCGTACCCGTTGAATTCATATATGAATATTACATAAATTACTTCAAAATAGAAACTTAAATCATCCAAGACTAATGAATTTGAATGCAAGAGTAACAATGGTGCATGTACATGATAGCTACATTGGTTGTTTGAAGAAACATCACTGTAACTTTGGCATGCACAACTAAAAAGGCTTATTTAAATAGAAAAAAATGTGATATGTGAGTGTCCAATCTTTATAGCGTGGAATTGATATTGTACCTTTGGCCATGATACAAAGTAGATATTGACTTATGTTCAAGCGATGCACGTCCATGATCGCTAGATAGTGATACGTGAATGAATTGTGCAATCTCTCTCACACGCATACATATCTCATTTCCCTTTGGGCATCGGAATCACACACGCGCACTTCGAGTATTTCTCTCCCTCCGTCAGGGTTAAATTTGTCTTTCTACCCTGCCCCACAAGTCTCTCACACAGAAACACACACGCTCTCTATGTCTAACATGCCCACCCGGGGGGGGGGGGGGGGGGGGGGGGGGGGGGGGGGGGGGGGGGGGGGGGGGGGGGGGGGGGGGGGGGGGGGGGGGGGGGGGGGGGGGGGGGGGGGGGGGGGGGGGGGGGGGGGGGGGGGGGGGGGGGGGGGGGGGGGGGGGGGGGGGGGGGGGGGGGGGGGGGGGGGGGGGGGGGGGGGGGGGGGGGGGGGGGGGGGGGGGGGGGGGGGGGGGGGGGGGGGGGGGGGGGGGGGGGGGGGGGGGGGGGGGGGGGGGGGGGGGGGGGGGGGGGGGGGGGGGGGGGGGGGGGGGGGGGGGGGGGGGGGGGGGGGGGGGGGGGGGGGGGGGGGGGGGGGGGGGGGGGGGGGGGGGGGGGGGGGGGGGGGGGGGGGGGGGGGGGGGGGGGGGGGGGGGGGGGGGGGGGGGGGGGGGGGGGGGGGGGGGGGGGGGGGGGGGGGGGGGGGGGGGGGGGGGGGGGGGGGGGGGGGGGGGGGGGGGGGGGGGGGGGGGGGGGGGGGGGGGGGGGGGGGGGGGGGGGGGGGGGGGGGGGGGGGGGGGGGGGGGGGGGGGGGGGGGGGGGGGGGGGGGGGGGGGGGGGGGGGGGGGGGGGGGGGGGGGGGGGGGGGGGGGGGGGGGGGGGGGGGGGGGGGGGGGGGGGGGGGGGGGGGGGGGGGGGGGGGGGGGGGGGGGGGGGGGGGGGGGGGGGGGGGGGGGGGGGGGGGGGGGGGGGGGGGGGGGGGGGGGGGGGGGGGGGGGGGGGGGGGGGGGGGGGGGGGGGGGGGGGGGGGGGGGGGGGGGGGGGGGGGGGGGGGGGGGGGGGGGGGGGGGGGGGGGGGGGGGGGGGGGGGGGGGGGGGGGGGGGGGGGGGGGGGGGGGGGGGGGGGGGGGGGGGGGGGGGGGGGGGGGGGGGGGGGGGGGGGGGGGGGGGGGGGGGGGGGGGGGGGGGGGGGGGGGGGGGGGGGGGGGGGGGGGGGGGGGGGGGGGGGGGGGGGGGGGGGGGGGGGGGGGGGGGGGGGGGGGGGGGGGGGGGGGGGGGGGGGGGGGGGGGGGGGGGGGGGGGGGGGGGGGGGGGGGGGGGGGGGGGCACGGAACATCAAGATGCATTTGTATGAGTAGTTTATCTTGTGAGAGAAAAGGCTGAACGAGGGAAGGCCTTATTTGCGAACGTGGAGAGACGTGTGGGTATATTTTTGCAAAATTGCCATAGTTTCTTTCCTATCCGTTAGATATAAATCCGACGGCCTATATTGCAGGATGGCACGCACACCATCATCACCAACTCTGTTTTCTACTCCCTCCGTCCGAAAATACTTGTCATCAAAATGGATAAAAAGAGATGTATCTAAAACTAAAATACGTCTAGATACATTTCCTTTTATCCATTTTGATGACAAGTATTTCCGGACGGAGGGAGTATTTGTCTTTTTAGAGATTTCAACAAGTGACTATGACCGGACCTTACCAACATACTCAAAAAAGTAGTCCATAATTTTGATGTTACCCTCTTTTCTTGGCGGTGCAGTGCCATCTGGATACCTCATAAATAAATCAAGGACAAATCTGACCCCTTCCTGAAAAGACATACGGAGCAAAATGAGTGAATCTACACTCTAAAATATGTCTACATACACATCCGTATGTGGTAGTCCATTTGAAATCTGAAAAAGACAAATATTTAGGAACGAATGGAGTATATATAAGAGTAGACATGGAGATATATCTCCAGCATGGTCTACAACAAAAATGTGCTGGGCTGGTTAGCGCCGGATGCTCGCAACGCGATGACATGAGTTCGAATTCTGTCT
This sequence comes from Thinopyrum obtusiflorum, assembly GCA_036873465.1. Lineage (NCBI taxonomy): Eukaryota > Viridiplantae > Streptophyta > Magnoliopsida > Poales > Poaceae > Thinopyrum > Thinopyrum obtusiflorum. The sequence goes on from JAAAWM010009730.1 coordinate 2,757, forward strand.
TTTAACTTTATATTTTTATATTGGGGGGGGGGGGGGGGGGGGGGGGGGGGGGGGGGGGGGGGGGGGGGGGGGGGGGGGGGGGGGGGGGGGGGGGGGATGGACTTGTTTCTTTTTAACTTTCTGTACGAAGCTGTAGCCACCCTGCAAGTCACGTGTACACTGTACATGCAATTAACTTTTTATAGAGGGACAATCATACAGGCAATTAACTCAAATGGATTGGATGTCACTCTATTATTTCCAGCATAAAGAGCATCTCCAACGGCAGCCGGCAAATTTCCTCCCGCTTCCTTAAGCGGAGGACGACATCAAACGCCAGCGGCATACATTTTTACAACTCTAACCAACCAGATGAAATTCGTGCAAACACGGACTGATTTCATATAAGCATGAAGGATTTCGTATAAAAAAGCCGGATCTTCATATAAACATGATGGATTTCATTACATTTACATGAACTAAGAGGTGCCAATCCGGCTCTCTTGTATAATTAATACTCCCTCCGTCCGGAAATACTTGTCCTAGAAATGGATGTATCTAGACTTATTTTAGTTCTAAATGGCCGCCCGCGGATCCCTTTGTCTTCCTCATGTCCGTCAGACACTTGCGGGGTCGACGAAGGTCCTCGGAAGAGACGAAGCAGCAAAGAAACCACCTGAATCCGCGGTCGTCGCCTCGGCGGTGGCCTTCATGGGTCCCAAGTGGCGGCGGCCTCCCGTGTTCTACTTCTCCTCGATGATGGCGGCGGACACGGAGAAGCTGGCCACCGACTCGTTGCTCTCCACGCACCCGGCTTCTGTCTCTGCCTGCATGGCACTGCCGCAGGCACGGGAGGCGCGCCCACAGACACGGGAGGTGTAGCACCGCAGACACTGGTGGCGTGGTACAACGCGGCAGCGACGACGCCCGTACCGGTGTGCTCGCCGCCGTGCCGGCGTGGAGCAACTCGCCACTCCTCATCGAGCTGAACTGGAGCGGCGAGTTGCTGAACCACGCGCCTGCTTGGGGCGGCAACTGGCTCCATCGGGCCAAGCGAGGTTGGTGAAGCACCGAGCGGCCTCGCCCGTATCCGGAGGGCTCGGCGGGCCACCCAGCCGGGTAATATGCCGGAGAACGGCTCCTCGAAAGCCATCGGAAGAGTGGAGAAAATGGTGAAGGAGGAGATGGGGGAGCGGCGGAGGGGTGCGATTCTTGCCTGCTGTCTGTCTGGCCTCGTGTAAATAGAGGGCGGACGATAGGAGCTTGGCCGGCGTCTGACCTCGTTTAAACTGAGGGCGGATGGGAGGAGCTCGGCCGGTGTTGCATTTAATTCCGGCCCGCTCATGAACGAACGTGTGGCCGGAGTAGGTTTCTCGGTTTGCATGCAGATTTAAGGGGGGGGGGGGGGGGGGGGGGGGGGGGGGGGGGGGGGGGGGGGGGGGGGGGGGGGGGGGGGGGGGGGGGGGGGGGGGGGGGGGGGGGGGGGGGGGGGGGGGGGGGGGGGGGGGGGGGGGGGGGGGGGGGGGGGGGGGGGGGGGGGGGGGGGGGGGGGGGGGGGGGGGGGGGGGGGGGGGGGGGGGGGGGGGGGGGGGGGGGGGGGGGGGGGGGGGGGGGGGGGGGGGGGGGGGGGGGGGGGGGGGGGGGGGGGGGGGGGGGGGGGGGGGGGGGGGGGGGGGGGGGGGGGGGGGGGGGGGGGGGGGGGGGGGGGGGGGGGGGGGGGGGGGGGGGGGGGGGGGGGGGGGGGGGGGGGGGGGGGGGGGGGGGGGGGGGGGGGGGGGGGGGGGGGGGGGGGGGGGGGGGGGGGGGGGGGGGGGGGGGGGGGGGGGGGGGGGGGGGGGGGGGGGGGGGGGGGGGGGGGGGGGGGGGGGGGGGGGGGGGGGGGGGGGGGGGGGGGGGGGGGGGGGGGGGGGGGGGGGGGGGGGGGGGGGGGGGGGGGGGGGGGGGGGGGGGGGGGGGGGGGGGGGGGGGGGGGGGGGGGGGGGGGGGGGGGGGGGGGGGGGGGGGGGGGGGGGGGGGGGGGGGGGGGGGGGGGGGGGGGGGGGGGGGGGGGGGGGGGGGGGGGGGGGGGGGGGGGGGGGGGGGGGGGGGGGGGGGGGGGGGGGGGGGGGGGGGGGGGGGGGGGGGGGGGGGGGGGGGGGGGGGGGGGGGGGGGGGGGGGGGGGGGGGGGGGGGGGGGGGGGGGGGGGGGGGGGGGGGGGGGGGGGGGGGGGGGGGGGGGGGGGGGGGGGGGGGGGGGGGGGGGGGGGGGGGGGGGGGGGGGGGGGGGGGGGGGGGGGGGGGGGGGGGGGGGGGGGGGGGGGGGGGGGGGGGGGGGGGGGGGGGGGGGGGGGGGGGGGGGGGGGGGGGGGGGGGGGGGGGGGGGGGGGGGGGGGGGGGGGGGGGGGGGGGGGGGGGGGGGGGGGGGGGGGGGGGGGGGGGGGGGGGGGGGGGGGGGGGGGGGGGGGGGGGGGGGGGGGGGGGGGGGGGGGGGGGGGGGGGGGGGGGGGGGGGGGGGGGGGGGGGGGGGGGGGGGGGGGGGGGGGGGGGGGGGGGGGGGGGGGGGGGGGGGGGGGGGGGGGGGGGGGGGGGGGGGGGGGGGGGGGGGGGGGGGGGGGGGGGGGGGGGGGGGGGGGGGGGGGGGGGGGGGGGGGGGGGGGGGGGGGGGGGGGGGGCCAGACGGTGTTGGAGACCGGCTGGTGGATGGCCGCCATCGACGCCAACTACGACTCTCAGTTGGACTAGATGATCGTTGCCACCAGCAACAAGTTCACCGTACTCAAGAAGCTCGCGGACGACATTGCCGTACTCCTCCAACCCGCGCGCCCGGGCTCCTCATTGCCTGCCACCCTAATCGGCCTCCATGGCCGGAACCTCTTTCAAGCACTGGTGGCCCTGCGACTGCCCGCCGACGCCACGAAGAATGTCCACCTGGAGGTCGCGCTCGCCACGAGGCGCCTCGCCCTGCAAGAATTCGTCGACCTACACATCCACGCGTACGAGCAAATCATGTACATAGGTATCTACAAGGCCAGTGAGGACGCTACAACATTGGCCTTCCTCAACCGGCTGGAAGCCTTGGATGCCTTTGTTGAGAAGCACCTCGACCTCGCCACAAAAGCCACCGCTCCTTAGCCGCCGGTCGGTGGCCCGACGCACTAAGTTGAGGAGGAGGAGGTTGTATGTTCGTGGATCCATCTTTCTTCTTGCCTTCTGTAACCACCACTTCGATCGCATCATCGTGGCCTTAATTCTTATTGTGTTGTTGCATTCTCGTTCCAGTCAATACCGACATTCCAATGCATCTACCACATTGTATGCACCTAAGCATTTGCCTAAGCACCTACACTAAGCGCAAAAGAGCTCACTCCATACCCATGGCAGCGATGTGCGTGAGCGGCCAGCGGCTGCGCCGGGTGGTCCACGATGCCGGCCTGTGGCATGGCGCCGAGGATCATCTGGGGGGGGGGGGGGGGGGGGGGGGGGGGGGGGGGGGGGGGGGGGGGGGGGGGGGGGGGGGGGGGGGGGGGGGGGGGGGGGGGGGGGGGGGGGGGGGGGGGGGGGGGGGGGGGGGGGGGGGGGGGGGGGGGGGGGGGGGGGGGGGGGGGGGGGGGGGGGGGGGGGGGGGGGGGGGGGGGGGGGGGGGGGGGGGGGGGGGGGGGGGGGGGGGGGGGGGGGGGGGGGGGGGGGGGGGGGGGGGGGGGGGGGGGGGGGGGGGGGGGGGGGGGGGGGGGGGGGGGGGGGGGGGGGGGGGGGGGGGGGGGGGGGGGGGGGGGGGGGGGGGGGGGGGGGGGGGGGGGGGGGGGGGGGGGGGGGGGGGGGGGGGGGGGGGGGGGGGGGGGGGGGGGGGGGGGGGGGGGGGGGGGGGGGGGGGGGGGGGGGGGGGGGGGGGGGGGGGGGGGGGGGGGGGGGGGGGGGGGGGGGGGGGGGGGGGGGGGGGGGGGGGGGGGGGGGGGGGGGGGGGGGGGGGGGGGGGGGGGGGGGGGGGGGGGGGGGGGGGGGGGGGGGGGGGGGGGGGGGGGGGGGGGGGGGGGGGGGGGGGGGGGGGGGGGGGGGGGGGGGGGGGGGGGGGGGGGGGGGGGGGGGGGGGGGGGGGGGGGGGGGGGGGGGGGGGGGGGGGGGGGGGGGGGGGGGGGGGGGGGGGGGGGGGGGGGGGGGGGGGGGGGGGGGGGGGGGGGGGGGGGGGGGGGGGGGGGGGGGGGGGGGGGGGGGGGGGGGGGGGGGGGGGGGGGGGGGGGGGGGGGGGGGGGGGGGGGGGGGGGGGGGGGGGGGGGGGGGGGGGGGGGGGGGGGGGGGGGGGGGGGGGGGGGGGGGGGGGGGGGGGGGGGGGGGGGGGGGGGGGGGGGGGGGGGGGGGGGGGGGGGGGGGGGGGGGGGGGGGGGGGGGGGGGGGGGGGGGGGGGGGGGGGGGGGGGGGGGGGGGGGGGGGGGGGGGGGGGGGGGGGGGGGGGGGGGGGGGGGGGGGGGGGGGGGGGGGGGGGGGGGGGGGGGGGGGGGGGGGGGGGGGGGGGGGGGGGGGGGGGGGGGGGGGGGGGGGGGGGGGGGGGGGGGGGGGGGGGGGGGGGGGGGGGGGGGGGGGGGGGGGGGGGGGGGGGGGGGGGGGGGGGGGGGGGGGGGGGGGGGGGGGGGGGGGGGGGGGGGGGGGGGGGGGGGGGGGGGGGGGGGGGGGGGGGGGGGGGGGGGGGGGGGGGGGGGGGGGGGGGGGGGGGGGGGGGGGGGGGGGGGGGGGGGGGGGGGGGGGGGGGGGGGGGGGGGGGGGGGGGGGGGGGGGGGGGGGGGGGGGGGGGGGGGGGGGGGGGGGGGGGGGGGGGGGGGGGGGGGGGGGGGGGGGGGGGGGGGGGGGGGGGGGGGGGGGGGGGGGGGGGGGGGGGGGGGGGGGGGGGGGGGGGGGGGGGGGGGGGGGGGGGGGGGGGGGGGGGGGGGGGGGGGGGGGGGGGGGGGGGGGGGGGGGGGGGGGGGGGGGGGGGGGGGGGGGGGGGGGGGGGGGGGGGGGGGGGGGGGGGGGGGGGGGGGGGGGGGGGGGGGGGGGGGGGGGGGGGGGGGGGGGGGGGGGGGGGGGGGGGGGGGGGGGGGGGGGGGGGGGGGGGGGGGGGGGGGGGGGGGGGGGGGGGGGGGGGGGGGGGGGGGGGGGGGGGGGGGGGGGGGGGGGGGGGGGGGGGGGGGGGGGGGGGGGGGGGGGGGGGGGGGGGGGGGGGGGGGGGGGGGGGGGGGGGGGGGGGGGGGGGGGGGGGGGGGGGGGGGGGGGGGGGGGGGGGGGGGGGGGGGGGGGGGGGGGGGGGGGGGGGGGGGGGGGGGGGGGGGGGGGGGGGGGGGGGGGGGGGGGGGGGGGGGGGGGGGGGGGGGGGGGGGGGGGGGGGGGGGGGGGGGGGGGGGGGGGGGGGGGGGGGGGGGGGGGGGGGGGGGGGGGGGGGGGGGGGGGGGGGGGGGGGGGGGGGGGGGGGGGGGGGGGGGGGGGGGGGGGGGGGGGGGGGGGGGGGGGGGGGGGGGGGGGGGGGGGGGGGGGGGGGGGGGGGGGGGGGGGGGGGGGGGGGGGGGGGGGGGGGGGGGGGGGGGGGGGGGGGGGGGGGGGGGGGGGGGGGGGGGGGGGGGGGGGGGGGGGGGGGGGGGGGGGGGGGGGGGGGGGGGGGGGGGGGGGGGGGGGGGGGGGGGGGGGGGGGGGGGGGGGGGGGGGGGGGGGGGGGGGGGGGGGGGGGGGGGGGGGGGGGGGGGGGGGGGGGGGGGGGGGGGGGGGGGGGGGGGGGGGGGGGGGGGGGGGGGGGGGGGGGGGCCAACGTCGTAGCGTCCTCACTGGCCTTGTAGATACCTATGTACACGATTTGCTCATACACGTGGATGTCTAGGTCGACGAATTCTTGCAGGGCGAGGTGCCTCGCGGCAAGTGCGACCTCCAGGTGGACATTCTTCATGGCGTCGACGGGCAGTCGCAGGGCCACCAGTGCTTGAAAGAGGTTCCGGCCATGGAGGCCGATTAGGGTGGTAGGCAATGAGGAGCCTGGGCACGCGGGCTGGAGGAGTACGGCGATGTCGTCCGTGAGCTTCTTGAGGATGGTGAACTTGTTGGTGGTGGCAACGATCATCTGGTCCAACTGAGAGTCGTAGTTGGCGTTGACGGCAGCCATCCACCAGTCGGTCTCCAACACCGTCTGGAGACGATCCTTGGCGCCATGCCACAGGCTGACATCGTGGACCATCTGGCACAGCCGCTGGCCGCTCGCGTGCATCGCCGCCATGGGTCTGTGGTGAGCTCTTTTGTGCTTAGTGTAGGTGCTTAGGCAAATGCTTAGGTGCGTACGATGTGGTAGATGCATTGGAATGGAGGGGCGCCTGTTGGTGTACAAAAGTAGGGGCTCTCCTTTTGACCCCTTTACTTGTGCACGGGCAGTCAGAGCCGCACCCGCGGCCACACTTAACAAGGCAGAGGAGGGAAGCCGGAGGGAACCGAAGCACAAGGCCAACAAAAACAATGCCAAGACCAAGAACACAAAGAGCAGAGGGACGAAGCAGGTTCCCCCGGCAAGACCCTTGCCGGGGCAGCCTCAGCAGCCCTGGCAAGAGCCTTGCCAGGGCAGCTCACCCAACACCAGCGGGGCGCGCCACCCTTGAGCCCACGGCCTCCAACATAACCAACCGTGATGGGACGAAGGCTCGGGAGACGCCTCCATGGTGACATGAAGATCTTTGTCAAGATCATAGATACACAAGTTCAGATGAGGACTAGAAGACGACGATCCTCGACAAGATCCTTGCCGAGGAGATCCATAAGACCCCCGGCGAGATCCTTGCCGGGGACAACCATGCTACCGCGGCAAGACCCTTGCCGAGGACGCCTGTGGGTTCACAGCCAGGCCCGCATCAACCAAGACTCCGCCGCCGTTCGCATGCAGCTGCAGCCCAACCAGCTGGGCAGGCACCTACGTGGAAACATGCGGCTTCTAGACCAACTCAGCAAGCACCTGTGTGGTGGCATGCAGATCTTCGTGAAGGCCCTGCCGCTGCGCCACCTCAGCAGCCTGCCTGCCTACATGGCACTGCACACATCGCTGGCCTGGGCGCGTGTCGAAGCAAGGCGGAGCGGCGACGGACAGGACCGGCCTCGTTCCCGTCCCCGATAAAGCTAATGGACACCTAAGTAGCGCATTTAATGCGCTTTGTCTCGTAATGCCGGGCGATAAGCTCGCGCACTGTACACCTTTCCACCTCATGTGTGCCACTGTGGCAACCCCCTTTCAACTATAAAAGGAGGCCCGAGGCATACTGGAGAAGGATTCGGCTCTTTGGAACTGGGGGGGGGGGGGGGGGGGGGGGGGGGGGGGGGGGGGGGGGGGGGGGGGGGGGGGGGGGGGGGGGGGGGGGGGGGGGGGGGGGGGGGGGGGGGGGGGGGGGGGGGGGGGGGGGGGGGGGGGGGGGGGGGGGGGGGGGGGGGGGGGGGGGGGGGGGGGGGGGGGGGGGGGGGGGGGGGGGGGGGGGGGGGGGGGGGGGGGGGGGGGGGGGGGGGGGGGGGGGGGGGGGGGGGGGGGGGGGGGGGGGGGGGGGGGGGGGGGGGGGGGGGGGGGGGGGGGGGGGGGGGGGGGGGGGGGGGGGGGGGGGGGGGGGGGGGGGGGGGGGGGGGGGGGGGGGGGGGGGGGGGGGGGGGGGGGGGGGGGGGGGGGGGGGGGGGGGGGGGGGGGGGGGGGGGGGGGGGGGGGGGGGGGGGGGGGGGGGGGGGGGGGGGGGGGGGGGGGGGGGGGGGGGGGGGGGGGGGGGGGGGGGGGGGGGGGGGGGGGGGGGGGGGGGGGGGGGGGGGGGGGGGGGGGGGGGGGGGGGGGGGGGGGGGGGGGGGGGGGGGGGGGGGGGGGGGGGGGGGGGGGGGGGGGGGGGGGGGGGGGGGGGGGGGGGGGGGGGGGGGGGGGGGGGGGGGGGGGGGGGGGGGGGGGGGGGGGGGGGGGGGGGGGGGGGGGGGGGGGGGGGGGGGGGGGGGGGGGGGGGGGGGGGGGGGGGGGGGGGGGGGGGGGGGGGGGGGGGGGGGGGGGGGGGGGGGGGGGGGGGGGGGGGGGGGGGGGGGGGGGGGGGGGGGGGGGGGGGGGGGGGGGGGGGGGGGGGGGGGGGGGGGGGGGGGGGGGGGGGGGGGGGGGGGGGGGGGGGGGGGGGGGGGGGGGGGGGGGGGGGGGGGGGGGGGGGGGGGGGGGGGGGGGGGGGGGGGGGGGGGGGGGGGGGGGGGGGGGGGGGGGGGGGGGGGGGGGGGGGGGGGGGGGGGGGGGGGGGGGGGGGGGGGGGGGGGGGGGGGGGGGGGGGGGGGGGGGGGGGGGGGGGGGGGGGGGGGGGGGGGGGGGGGGGGGGGGGGGGGGGGGGGGGGGGGGGGGGGGGGGGGGGGGGGGGGGGGGGGGGGGGGGGGGGGGGGGGGGGGGGGGGGGGGGGGGGGGGGGGGGGGGGGGGGGGGGGGGGGGGGGGGGGGGGGGGGGGGGGGGGGGGGGGGGGGGGGGGGGGGGGGGGGGGGGGGGGGGGGGGGGGGGGGGGGGGGGGGGGGGGGGGGGGGGGGGGGGGGGGGGGGGGGGGGGGGGGGGGGGGGGGGGGGGGGGGGGGGGGGGGGGGGGGGGGGGGGGGGGGGGGGGGGGGGGGGGGGGGGGGGGGGGGGGGGGGGGGGGGGGGGGGGGGGGGGGGGGGGGGGGGGGGGGGGGGGGGGGGGGGGGGGGGGGGGGGGGGGGGGGGGGGGGGGGGGGGGGGGGGGGGGGGGGGGGGGGGGGGGGGGGGGGGGGGGGGGGGGGGGGGGGGGGGGGGGGGGGGGGGGGGGGGGGGGGGGGGGGGGGGGGGGGGGGGGGGGGGGGGGGGGGGGGGGGGGGGGGGGGGGGGGGGGGGGGGGGGGGGGGGGGGGGGGGGGGGGGGGGGGGGGGGGGGGGGGGGGGGGGGGGGGGGGGGGGGGGGGGGGGGGGGGGGGGGGGGGGGGGGGGGGGGGGGGGGGGGGGGGGGGGGGGGGGGGGGGGGGGGGGGGGGGGGGGGGGGGGGGGGGGGGGGGGGGGGGGGGGGGGGGGGGGGGGGGGGGGGGGGGGGGGGGGGGGGGGGGGGGGGGGGGGGGGGGGGGGGGGGGGGGGGGGGGGGGGGGGGGGGGGGGGGGGGGGGGGGGGGGGGGGGGGGGGGGGGGGGGGGGGGGGGGGGGGGGGGGGGGGGGGGGGGGGGGGGGGGGGGGGGGGGGGGGGGGGGGGGGGGGGGGGGGGGGGGGGGGGGGGGGGGGGGGGGGGGGGGGGGGGGGGGGGGGGGGGGGGGGGGGGGGGGGGGGGGGGGGGGGGGGGGGGGGGGGGGGGGGGGGGGGGGGGGGGGGGGGGGGGGGGGGGGGGGGGGGGGGGGGGGGGGGGGGGGGGGGGGGGGGGGGGGGGGGGGGGGGGGGGGGGGGGGGGGGGGGGGGGGGGGGGGGGGGGGGGGGGGGGGGGGGGGGGGGGGGGGGGGGGGGGGGGGGGGGGGGGGGGGGGGGGGGGGGGGGGGGGGGGGGGGGGGGGGGGGGGGGGGGGGGGGGGGGGGGGGGGGGGGGGGGGGGGGGGGGGGGGGGGGGGGGGGGGGGGGGGGGGGGGGGGGGGGGGGGGGGGGGGGGGGGGGGGGGGGGGGGGGGGGGGGGGGGGGGGGGGGGGGGGGGGGGGGGGGGGGGGGGGGGGGGGGGGGGGGGGGGGGGGGGGGGGGGGGGGGGGGGGGGGGGGGGGGGGGGGGGGGGGGGGGGGGGGGGGGGGGGGGGGGGGGGGGGGGGGGGGGGGGGGGGGGGGGGGGGGGGGGGGGGGGGGGGGGGGGGGGGGGGGGGGGGGGGGGGGGGGGGGGGGGGGGGGGGGGGGGGGGGGGGGGGGGGGGGGGGGGGGGGGGGGGGGGGGGGGGGGGGGGGGGGGGGGGGGGGGGGGGGGGGGGGGGGGGGGGGGGGGGGGGGGGGGGGGGGGGGGGGGGGGGGGGGGGGGGGGGGGGGGGGGGGGGGGGGGGGGGGGGGGGGGGGGGGGGGGGGGGGGGGGGGGGGGGGGGGGGGGGGGGGGGGGGGGGGGGGGGGGGGGGGGGGGGGGGGGGGGGGGGGGGGGGGGGGGGGGGGGGGGGGGGGGGGGGGGGGGGGGGGGGGGGGGGGGGGGGGGGGGGGGGGGGGGGGGGGGGGGGGGGGGGGGGGGGGGGGGGGGGGGGGGGGGGGGGGGGGGGGGGGGGGGGGGGGGGGGGGGGGGGGGGGGGGGGGGGGGGGGGGGGGGGGGGGGGGGGGGGGGGGGGGGGGGGGGGGGGGGGGGGGGGGGGGGGGGGGGGGGGGGGGGGGGGGGGGGGGGGGGGGGGGGGGGGGGGGGGGGGGGGGGGGGGGGGGGGGGGGGGGGGGGGGGGGGGGGGGGGGGGGGGGGGGGGGGGGGGGGGGGGGGGGGGGGGGGGGGGGGGGGGGGGGGGGGGGGGGGGGGGGGGGGGGGGGGGGGGGGGGGGGGGGGGGGGGGGGGGGGGGGGGGGGGGGGGGGGGGGGGGGGGGGGGGGGGGGGGGGGGGGGGGGGGGGGGGGGGGGGGGGGGGGGGGGGGGGGGGGGGGGGGGGGGGGGGGGGGGGGGGGGGGGGGGGGGGGGGGGGGGGGGGGGGGGGGGGGGGGGGGGGGGGGGGGGGGGGGGGGGGGGGGGGGGGGGGGGGGGGGGGGGGGGGGGGGGGGGGGGGGGGGGGGGGGGGGGGGGGGGGGGGGGGGGGGGGGGGGGGGGGGGGGGGGGGGGGGGGGGGGGGGGGGGGGGGGGGGGGGGGGGGGGGGGGGGGGGGGGGGGGGGGGGGGGGGGGGGGGGGGGGGGGGGGGGGGGGGGGGGGGGGGGGGGGGGGGGGGGGGGGGGGGGGGGGGGGGGGGGGGGGGGGGGGGGGGGGGGGGGGGGGGGGGGGGGGGGGGGGGGGGGGGGGGGGGGGGGGGGGGGGGGGGGGGGGGGGGGGGGGGGGGGGGGGGGGGGGGGGGGGGGGGGGGGGGGGGGGGGGGGGGGGGGGGGGGGGGGGGGGGGGGGGGGGGGGGGGGGGGGGGGGGGGGGGGGGGGGGGGGGGGGGGGGGGGGGGGGGGGGGGGGGGGGGGGGGGGGGGGGGGGGGGGGGGGGGGGGGGGGGGGGGGGGGGGGGGGGGGGGGGGGGGGGGGGGGGGGGGGGGGGGGGGGGGGGGGGGGGGGGGGGGGGGGGGGGGGGGGGGGGGGGGGGGGGGGGGGGGGGGGGGGGGGGGGGGGGGGGGGGGGGGGGGGGGGGGGGGGGGGGGGGGGGGGGGGGGGGGGGGGGGGGGGGGGGGGGGGGGGGGGGGGGGGGGGGGGGGGGGGGGGGGGGGGGGGGGGGGGGGGGGGGGGGGGGGGGGGGGGGGGGGGGGGGGGGGGGGGGGGGGGGGGGGGGGGGGGGGGGGGGGGGGGGGGGGGGGGGGGGGGGGGGGGGGGGGGGGGGGGGGGGGGGGGGGGGGGGGGGGGGGGGGGGGGGGGGGGGGGGGGGGGGGGGGGGAAGGATGTGCATAGGCTCACTGGCTGCGTTGCCGCCATGAGCCGATTCATCTCCAAATCTGCCGAGCGCGCCCTTCCCTTTTTCAAGATTTTGAAAAAGGCGGGCCCAATGGAGTGGACCCCGGAGGCCGAAGCAGCACTGCAGGATCTGAAGAAATACCTCTCTTCTACACCAGTATTGGTGGCACCTAAACCGCAAGAGCTGTTGCTGCTGTATCTGGCGGCGATGAATCAAGTGGTCAGCGCCGTGCTGGTGGCGCAGAGGGAGGTCGACGAAGAGGCGGTGGCAACGGCAGGACCGGCGGATGGCGAGTCAGAGATTCCCCCGGCAGGGCCTGGTGCCGGCAAGGCAAGGCCCCCGGCGGAGTCTGACGCCATCGGGACAGGGCCCGCGTAGCCAAATGAAGTGGTGCAGAAGAAGAAGATGGTGCAGCACCCGGTTTACTTTGTTAGCTCCCTCTTGCAGAGGGCTAGGTCAAGATACTCCGGTGTGCAGAAATTGCTCTTCGGCCACCTTATGGCCTCGAGGAAGCTGCGTCATTACTTCCAAGCCCACGAGATCACTGTCGTCACCCGCCTCCCGTTGCAACGGATACTGCACAACCCAGACGCAACCGGAAGGATTGTGGAGTGGGCCTTGGAGTTATCAAGCTTTGGGTCGAAGTTTGAAAGTACTTCGACAATCCAGAGCAGAGTCTTGGCGGAGTTCATTGCAGAATGGACCTCAATGCCTGATGAGGAAATCCAGGAGACCACTCTCCCCGGCAAGGAAGCAAGTTACAACTGGATCATGTACTTTGACGGGGCTTTCTCGCTTCAAGGCGCCGGTGCTGGTGTGCTGCTCGTCGCACCCACCGGAGAGCACCTCAAGTATCTAATGGGGGGGGGGGGGGGGGGGGGGGGGGGGGGGGGGGGGGGGGGGGGGGGGGGGGGGGGGGGGGGGGGGGGGGGGGGGGGGGGGGGGGGGGGGGGGGGGGGGGGGGGGGGGGGGGGGGGGGGGGGGGGGGGGGGGGGGGGGGGGGGGGGGGGGGGGGGGGGGGGGGGGGGGGGGGGGGGGGGGGGGGGGGGGGGGGGGGGGGGGGGGGGGGGGGGGGGGGGGGGGGGGGGGGGGGGGGGGGGGGGGGGGGGGGGGGGGGGGGGGGGGGGGGGGGGGGGGGGGGGGGGGGGGGGGGGGGGGGGGGGGGGGGGGGGGGGGGGGGGGGGGGGGGGGGGGGGGGGGGGGGGGGGGGGGGGGGGGGGGGGGGGGGGGGGGGGGGGGGGGGGGGGGGGGGGGGGGGGGGGGGGGGGGGGGGGGGGGGGGGGGGGGGGGGGGGGGGGGGGGGGGGGGGGGGGGGGGGGGGGGGGGGGGGGGGGGGGGGGGGGGGGGGGGGGGGGGGGGGGGGGGGGGGGGGGGGGGGGGGGGGGGGGGGGGGGGGGGGGGGGGGGGGGGGGGGGGGGGGGGGGGGGGGGGGGGGGGGGGGGGGGGGGGGGGGGGGGGGGGGGGGGGGGGGGGGGGGGGGGGGGGGGGGGGGGGGGGGGGGGGGGGGGGGGGGGGGGGGGGGGGGGGGGGGGGGGGGGGGGGGGGGGGGGGGGGGGGGGGGGGGGGGGGGGGGGGGGGGGGGGGGGGGGGGGGGGGGGGGGGGGGGGGGGGGGGGGGGGGGGGGGGGGGGGGGGGGGGGGGGGGGGGGGGGGGGGGGGGGGGGGGGGGGGGGGGGGGGGGGGGGGGGGGGGGGGGGGGGGGGGGGGGGGGGGGGGGGGGGGGGGGGGGGGGGGGGGGGGGGGGGGGGGGGGGGGGGGGGGGGGGGGGGGGGGGGGGGGGGGGGGGGGGGGGGGGGCCCTTCAAACAATTCCTCTTTCCTGGCCATTCTCGGTCTGGGGGCTCGACATCTTGGGCCCTTTCCCCCACGCTGTCGGGGGCTTTGAGTACTTGTACGTTGCGATCGACAAGTTCACAAAGTGGCCGGAGGTGGAAACAGTGAGGAAGGTGACAGCACAGTCAGCCGTCAAGTTCTTCAAGGGGCTAGTTTGCCGTTTTGGTGTGCCAAACAGAGTCATCACCGACAACGGCACGCAGTTCACAAGCCACACCTCCATGCAATACATCCAAGACCTCGGCAGCAAGGTCTATTTCGCTTCCGTGGCACACCCACGGAGCAACGGCCAGGAGGAGAGGGCAAATGCTGAAGTATTGCGAGGCCTGAGGACAAAGACTTTTGACAGGCTGCACAAGAGCGAAAGGCGCTGGATTGATGAGTTGCCGGCAGTTCTTTGGTCGATCAGGACGACGCCAAATCGAGCCACTGGCCAAACACCCTTTGCCCTGGTATACGGGGCAGAAGCAGTTCTCCCCATGGAACTCATATACGGGTCACCTCGAGTGCTCGCTTACGACGAGCTTGAGCAAGAGCAATTGCGGCAAGATGACGCAACGCTCCTTGAGGAAGATCATCTTCGGGCGGCTGTGAGAGCAGCACGCTACCAGCAAGCCCTGCGCCGCTACCATAGCCGCAAGGTTCATGCCCGAAGCTTTGAGGAAGGCGGCCTTGTTCTTCGGCGCGTTCAATCAGCCAAGAATTCCAACAAGTTGATGCCGAAGTGGGAAGGCCCTTATCAGGTAATACGAGTCACCAGGCCCGGCGCAGTCCGCCTGGAGACCGAAGATGCTATTCCAGTGAGCAACTCCTGGAACATTGAACATCTTCGCAAGTTTTACCCATAAGGCGCGGTTGCCGGGCCCCCCGGCAAACCACCTTTTGTACAAGCCTTGCCAACAAGGCATGTAACCCTCTGTACAAAGCCAGGCGTAGACCCTGAGCATAAATAAATGAAGCGTTGGCGCCCTAAGTTATAGCATGCATGCTAGGTTAAGTCTCTCCCTCGGTTAGGGTTGATAGTGCTTAGCGGCGACTAGCCCCTAGCCTAGAGGTCGAGTGTGCTTCTTTCTATCCTCTTTGGTTCGCAGGGCACGTGGACACTTCTGCTGAGCCACTTGGAAGAAAGAGAACGAACCGGTGCTCCGGCCCCGGCAAGCCAAGACTGCCAGGAGCTGAAGACACAAGGATCCAACCACGGCAAGCCAAGGTTGCCGGGGGCTGCGGATTCAGATAAGTCTTTCATCCCCTGGGGGGGGGGGGGGGGGGGGGGGGGGGGGGGGGGGGGGGGGGGGGGGGGGGGGGGGGGGGGGGGGGGGGGGGGGGGGGGGGGGGGGGGGGGGGGGGGGGGGGGGGGGGGGGGGGGGGGGGGGGGGGGGGGGGGGGGGGGGGGGGGGGGGGGGGGGGGGGGGGGGGGGGGGGGGGGGGGGGGGGGGGGGGGGGGGGGGGGGGGGGGGGGGGGGGGGGGGGGGGGGGGGGGGGGGGGGGGGGGGGGGGGGGGGGGGGGGGGGGGGGGGGGGGGGGGGGGGGGGGGGGGGGGGGGGGGGGGGGGGGGGGGGGGGGGGGGGGGGGGGGGGGGGGGGGGGGGGGGGGGGGGGGGGGGGGGGGGGGGGGGGGGGGGGGGGGGGGGGGGGGGGGGGGGGGGGGGGGGGGGGGGGGGGGGGGGGGGGGGGGGGGGGGGGGGGGGGGGGGGGGGGGGGGGGGGGGGGGGGGGGGGGGGGGGGGGGGGGGGGGGGGGGGGGGGGGGGGGGGGGGGGGGGGGGGGGGGGGGGGGGGGGGGGGGGGGGGGGGGGGGGGGGGGGGGGGGGGGGGGGGGGGGGGGGGGGGGGGGGGGGGGGGGGGGGGGGGGGGGGGGGGGGGGGGGGGGGGGGGGGGGGGGGGGGGGGGGGGGGGGGGGGGGGGGGGGGGGGGGGGGGGGGGGGGGGGGGGGGGGGGGGGGGGGGGGGGGGGGGGGGGGGGGGGGGGGGGGGGGGGGGGGGGGGGGGGGGGGGGGGGGGGGGGGGGGGGGGGGGGGGGGGGGGGGGGGGGGGGGGGGGGGGGGGGGGGGGGGGGGGGGGGGGGGGGGGGGGGGGGGGGGGGGGGGGGGGGGGGGGGGGGGGGGGGGGGGGGGGGGGGGGGGGGGGGGGGGGGGGGGGGGGGGGGGGGGGGGGGGGGGGGGGGGGGGGGGGGGGGGGGGGGGGGGGGGGGGGGGGGGGGGGGGGGGGGGGGGGGGGGGGGGGGGGGGGGGGGGGGGGGGGGGGGGGGGGGGGGGGGGGGGGGGGGGGGGGGGGGGGGGGGGGGGGGGGGGGGGGGGGGGGGGGGGGGGGGGGGGGGGGGGGGGGGGGGGGGGGGGGGGGGGGGGGGGGGGGGGGGGGGGGGGGGGGGGGGGGGGGGGGGGGGGGGGGGGGGGGGGGGGGGGGGGGGGGGGGGGGGGGGGGGGGGGGGGGGGGGGGGGGGGGGGGGGGGGGGGGGGGGGGGGGGGGGGGGGGGGGGGGGGGGGGGGGGGGGGGGGGGGGGGGGGGGGGGGGGGGGGGGGGGGGGGGGGGGGGGGGGGGGGGGGGGGGGGGGGGGGGGGGGGGGGGGGGGGGGGGGGGGGGGGGGGGGGGGGGGGGGGGGGGGGGGGGGGGGGGGGGGGGGGGGGGGGGGGGGGGGGGGGGGGGGGGGGGGGGGGGGGGGGGGGGGGGGGGGGGGGGGGGGGGGGGGGGGGGGGGGGGGGGGGGGGGGGGGGGGGGGGGGGGGGGGGGGGGGGGGGGGGGGGGGGGGGGGGGGGGGGGGGGGGGGGGGGGGGGGGGGGGGGGGGGGGGGGGGGGGGGGGGGGGGGGGGGGGGGGGGGGGGGGGGGGGGGGGGGGGGGGGGGGGGGGGGGGGGGGGGGGGGGGGGGGGGGGGGGGGGGGGGGGGGGGGGGGGGGGGGGGGGGGGGGGGGGGGGGGGGGGGGGGGGGGGGGGGGGGGGGGGGGGGGGGGGGGGGGGGGGGGGGGGGGGGGGGGGGGGGGGGGGGGGGGGGGGGGGGGGGGGGGGGGGGGGGGGGGGGGGGGGGGGGGGGGGGGGGGGGGGGGGGGGGGGGGGGGGGGGGGGGGGGGGGGGGGGGGGGGGGGGGGGGGGGGGGGGGGGGGGGGGGGGGGGGGGGGGGGGGGGGGGGGGGGGGGGGGGGGGGGGGGGGGGGGGGGGGGGGGGGGGGGGGGGGGGGGGGGGGGGGGGGGGGGGGGGGGGGGGGGGGGGGGGGGGGGGGGGGGGGGGGGGGGGGGGGGGGGGGGGGGGGGGGGGGGGGGGGGGGGGGGGGGGGGGGGGGGGGGGGGGGGGGGGGGGGGGGGGGGGGGGGGGGGGGGGGGGGGGGGGGGGGGGGGGGGGGGGGGGGGGGGGGGGGGGGGGGGGGGGGGGGGGGGGGGGGGGGGGGGGGGGGGGGGGGGGGGGGGGGGGGGGGGGGGGGGGGGGGGGGGGGGGGGGGGGGGGGGGGGGGGGGGGGGGGGGGGGGGGGGGGGGGGGGGGGGGGGGGGGGGGGGGGGGGGGGGGGGGGGGGGGGGGGGGGGGGGGGGGGGGGGGGGGGGGGGGGGGGGGGGGGGGGGGGGGGGGGGGGGGGGGGGGGGGGGGGGGGGGGGGGGGGGGGGGGGGGGGGGGGGGGGGGGGGGGGGGGGGGGGGGGGGGGGGGGGGGGGGGGGGGGGGGGGGGGGGGGGGGGGGGGGGGGGGGGGGGGGGGGGGGGGGGGGGGGGGGGGGGGGGGGGGGGGGGGGGGGGGGGGGGGGGGGGGGGGGGGGGGGGGGGGGGGGGGGGGGGGGGGGGGGGGGGGGGGGGGGGGGGGGGGGGGGGGGGGGGGGGGGGGGGGGGGGGGGGGGGGGGGGGGGGGGGGGGGGGGGGGGGGGGGGGGGGGGGGGGGGGGGGGGGGGGGGGGGGGGGGGGGGGGGGGGGGGGGGGGGGGGGGGGGGGGGGGGGGGGGGGGGGGGGGGGGGGGGGGGGGGGGGGGGGGGGGGGGGGGGGGGGGGGGGGGGGGGGGGGGGGGGGGGGGGGGGGGGGGGGGGGGGGGGGGGGGGGGGGGGGGGGGGGGGGGGGGGGGGGGGGGGGGGGGGGGGGGGGGGGGGGGGGGGGGGGGGGGGGGGGGGGGGGGGGGGGGGGGGGGGGGGGGGGGGGGGGGGGGGGGGGGGGGGGGGGGGGGGGGGGGGGGGGGGGGGGGGGGGGGGGGGGGGGGGGGGGGGGGGGGGGGGGGGGGGGGGGGGGGGGGGGGGGGGGGGGGGGGGGGGGGGGGGGGGGGGGGGGGGGGGGGGGGGGGGGGGGGGGGGGGGGGGGGGGGGGGGGGGGGGGGGGGGGGGGGGGGGGGGGGGGGGGGGGGGGGGGGGGGGGGGGGGGGGGGGGGGGGGGGGGGGGGGGGGGGGGGGGGGGGGGGGGGGGGGGGGGGGGGGGGGGGGGGGGGGGGGGGGGGGGGGGGGGGGGGGGGGGGGGGGGGGGGGGGGGGGGGGGGGGGGGGGGGGGGGGGGGGGGGGGGGGGGGGGGGGGGGGGGGGGGGGGGGGGGGGGGGGGGGGGGGGGGGGGGGGGGGGGGGGGGGGGGGGGGGGGGGGGGGGGGGGGGGGGGGGGGGGGGGGGGGGGGGGGGGGGGGGGGGGGGGGGGGGGGGGGGGGGGGGGGGGGGGGGGGGGGGGGGGGGGGGGGGGGGGGGGGGGGGGGGGGGGGGGGGGGGGGGGGGGGGGGGGGGGGGGGGGGGGGGGGGGGGGGGGGGGGGGGGGGGGGGGGGGGGGGGGGGGGGGGGGGGGGGGGGGGGGGGGGGGGGGGGGGGGGGGGGGGGGGGGGGGGGGGGGGGGGGGGGGGGGGGGGGGGGGGGGGGGGGGGGGGGGGGGGGGGGGGGGGGGGGGGGGGGGGGGGGGGGGGGGGGGGGGGGGGGGGGGGGGGGGGGGGGGGGGGGGGGGGGGGGGGGGGGGGGGGGGGGGGGGGGGGGGGGGGGGGGGGGGGGGGGGGGGGGGGGGGGGGGGGGGGGGGGGGGGGGGGGGGGGGGGGGGGGGGGGGGGGGGGGGGGGGGGGGGGGGGGGGGGGGGGGGGGGGGGGGGGGGGGGGGGGGGGGGGGGGGGGGGGGGGGGGGGGGGGGGGGGGGGGGGGGGGGGGGGGGGGGGGGGGGGGGGGGGGGGGGGGGGGGGGGGGGGGGGGGGGGGGGGGGGGGGGGGGGGGGGGGGGGGGGGGGGGGGGGGGGGGGGGGGGGGGGGGGGGGGGGGGGGGGGGGGGGGGGGGGGGGGGGGGGGGGGGGGGGGGGGGGGGGGGGGGGGGGGGGGGGGGGGGGGGGGGGGGGGGGGGGGGGGGGGGGGGGGGGGGGGGGGGGGGGGGGGGGGGGGGGGGGGGGGGGGGGGGGGGGGGGGGGGGGGGGGGGGGGGGGGGGGGGGGGGGGGGGGGGGGGGGGGGGGGGGGGGGGGGGGGGGGGGGGGGGGGGGGGGGGGGGGGGGGGGGGGGGGGGGGGGGGGGGGGGGGGGGGGGGGGGGGGGGGGGGGGGGGGGGGGGGGGGGGGGGGGGGGGGGGGGGGGGGGGGGGGGGGGGGGGGGGGGGGGGGGGGGGGGGGGGGGGGGGGGGGGGGGGGGGGGGGGGGGGGGGGGGGGGGGGGGGGGGGGGGGGGGGGGGGGGGGGGGGGGGGGGGGGGGGGGGGGGGGGGGGGGGGGGGGGGGGGGGGGGGGGGGGGGGGGGGGGGGGGGGGGGGGGGGGGGGGGGGGGGGGGGGGGGGGGGGGGGGGGGGGGGGGGGGGGGGGGGGGGGGGGGGGGGGGGGGGGGGGGGGGGGGGGGGGGGGGGGGGGGGGGGGGGGGGGGGGGGGGGGGGGGGGGGGGGGGGGGGGGGGGGGGGGGGGGGGGGGGGGGGGGGGGGGGGGGGGGGGGGGGGGGGGGGGGGGGGGGGGGGGGGGGGGGGGGGGGGGGGGGGGGGGGGGGGGGGGGGGGGGGGGGGGGGGGGGGGGGGGGGGGGGGGGGGGGGGGGGGGGGGGGGGGGGGGGGGGGGGGGGGGGGGGGGGGGGGGGGGGGGGGGGGGGGGGGGGGGGGGGGGGGGGGGGGGGGGGGGGGGGGGGGGGGGGGGGGGGGGGGGGGGGGGGGGGGGGGGGGGGGGGGGGGGGGGGGGGGGGGGGGGGGGGGGGGGGGGGGGGGGGGGGGGGGGGGGGGGGGGGGGGGGGGGGGGGGGGGGGGGGGGGGGGGGGGGGGGGGGGGGGGGGGGGGGGGGGGGGGGGGGGGGGGGGGGGGGGGGGGGGGGGGGGGGGGGGGGGGGGGGGGGGGGGGGGGGGGGGGGGGGGGGGGGGGGGGGGGGGGGGGGGGGGGGGGGGGGGGGGGGGGGGGGGGGGGGGGGGGGGGGGGGGGGGGGGGGGGGGGGGGGGGGGGGGGGGGGGGGGGGGGGGGGGGGGGGGGGGGGGGGGGGGGGGGGGGGGGGGGGGGGGGGGGGGGGGGGGGGGGGGGGGGGGGGGGGGGGGGGGGGGGGGGGGGGGGGGGGGGGGGGGGGGGGGGGGGGGGGGGGGGGGGGGGGGGGGGGGGGGGGGGGGGGGGGGGGGGGGGGGGGGGGGGGGGGGGGGGGGGGGGGGGGGGGGGGGGGGGGGGGGGGGGGGGGGGGGGGGGGGGGGGGGGGGGGGGGGGGGGGGGGGGGGGGGGGGGGGGGGGGGGGGGGGGGGGGGGGGGGGGGGGGGGGGGGGGGGGGGGGGGGGGGGGGGGGGGGGGGGGGGGGGGGGGGGGGGGGGGGGGGGGGGGGGGGGGGGGGGGGGGGGGGGGGGGGGGGGGGGGGGGGGGGGGGGGGGGGGGGGGGGGGGGGGGGGGGGGGGGGGGGGGGGGGGGGGGGGGGGGGGGGGGGGGGGGGGGGGGGGGGGGGGGGGGGGGGGGGGGGGGGGGGGGGGGGGGGGGGGGGGGGGGGGGGGGGGGGGGGGGGGGGGGGGGGGGGGGGGGGGGGGGGGGGGGGGGGGGGGGGGGGGGGGGGGGGGGGGGGGGGGGGGGGGGGGGGGGGGGGGGGGGGGGGGGGGGGGGGGGGGGGGGGGGGGGGGGGGGGGGGGGGGGGGGGGGGGGGGGGGGGGGGGGGGGGGGGGGGGGGGGGGGGGGGGGGGGGGGGGGGGGGGGGGGGGGGGGGGGGGGGGGGGGGGGGGGGGGGGGGGGGGGGGGGGGGGGGGGGGGGGGGGGGGGGGGGGGGGGGGGGGGGGGGGGGGGGGGGGGGGGGGGGGGGGGGGGGGGGGGGGGGGGGGGGGGGGGGGGGGGGGGGGGGGGGGGGGGGGGGGGGGGGGGGGGGGGGGGGGGGGGGGGGGGGGGGGGGGGGGGGGGGGGGGGGGGGGGGGGGGGGGGGGGGGGGGGGGGGGGGGGGGGGGGGGGGGGGGGGGGGGGGGGGGGGGGGGGGGGGGGGGGGGGGGGGGGGGGGGGGGGGGGGGGGGGGGGGGGGGGGGGGGGGGGGGGGGGGGGGGGGGGGGGGGGGGGGGGGGGGGGGGGGGGGGGGGGGGGGGGGGGGGGGGGGGGGGGGGGGGGGGGGGGGGGGGGGGGGGGGGGGGGGGGGGGGGGGGGGGGGGGGGGGGGGGGGGGGGGGGGGGGGGGGGGGGGGGGGGGGGGGGGGGGGGGGGGGGGGGGGGGGGGGGGGGGGGGGGGGGGGGGGGGGGGGGGGGGGGGGGGGGGGGGGGGGGGGGGGGGGGGGGGGGGGGGGGGGGGGGGGGGGGGGGGGGGGGGGGGGGGGGGGGGGGGGGGGGGGGGGGGGGGGGGGGGGGGGGGGGGGGGGGGGGGGGGGGGGGGGGGGGGGGGGGGGGGGGGGGGGGGGGGGGGGGGGGGGGGGGGGGGGGGGGGGGGGGGGGGGGGGGGGGGGGGGGGGGGGGGGGGGGGGGGGGGGGGGGGGGGGGGGGGGGGGGGGGGGGGGGGGGGGGGGGGGGGGGGGGGGGGGGGGGGGGGGGGGGGGGGGGGGGGGGGGGGGGGGGGGGGGGGGGGGGGGGGGGGGGGGGGGGGGGGGGGGGGGGGGGGGGGGGGGGGGGGGGGGGGGGGGGGGGGGGGGGGGGGGGGGGGGGGGGGGGGGGGGGGGGGGGGGGGGGGGGGGGGGGGGGGGGGGGGGGGGGGGGGGGGGGGGGGGGGGGGGGGGGGGGGGGGGGGGGGGGGGGGGGGGGGGGGGGGGGGGGGGGGGGGGGGGGGGGGGGGGGGGGGGGGGGGGGGGGGGGGGGGGGGGGGGGGGGGGGGGGGGGGGGGGGGGGGGGGGGGGGGGGGGGGGGGGGGGGGGGGGGGGGGGGGGGGGGGGGGGGGGGGGGGGGGGGGGGGGGGGGGGGGGGGGGGGGGGGGGGGGGGGGGGGGGGGGGGGGGGGGGGGGGGGGGGGGGGGGGGGGGGGGGGGGGGGGGGGGGGGGGGGGGGGGGGGGGGGGGGGGGGGGGGGGGGGGGGGGGGGGGGGGGGGGGGGGGGGGGGGGGGGGGGGGGGGGGGGGGGGGGGGGGGGGGGGGGGGGGGGGGGGGGGGGGGGGGGGGGGGGGGGGGGGGGGGGGGGGGGGGGGGGGGGGGGGGGGGGGGGGGGGGGGGGGGGGGGGGGGGGGGGGGGGGGGGGGGGGGGGGGGGGGGGGGGGGGGGGGGGGGGGGGGGGGGGGGGGGGGGGGGGGGGGGGGGGGGGGGGGGGGGGGGGGGGGGGGGGGGGGGGGGGGGGGGGGGGGGGGGGGGGGGGGGGGGGGGGGGGGGGGGGGGGGGGGGGGGGGGGGGGGGGGGGGGGGGGGGGGGGGGGGGGGGGGGGGGGGGGGGGGGGGGGGGGGGGGGGGGGGGGGGGGGGGGGGGGGGGGGGGGGGGGGGGGGGGGGGGGGGGGGGGGGGGGGGGGGGGGGGGGGGGGGGGGGGGGGGGGGGGGGGGGGGGGGGGGGGGGGGGGGGGGGGGGGGGGGGGGGGGGGGGGGGGGGGGGGGGGGGGGGGGGGGGGGGGGGGGGGGGGGGGGGGGGGGGGGGGGGGGGGGGGGGGGGGGGGGGGGGGGGGGGGGGGGGGGGGGGGGGGGGGGGGGGGGGGGGGGGGGGGGGGGGGGGGGGGGGGGGGGGGGGGGGGGGGGGGGGGGGGGGGGGGGGGGGGGGGGGGGGGGGGGGGGGGGGGGGGGGGGGGGGGGGGGGGGGGGGGGGGGGGGGGGGGGGGGGGGGGGGGGGGGGGGGGGGGGGGGGGGGGGGGGGGGGGGGGGGGGGGGGGGGGGGGGGGGGGGGGGGGGGGGGGGGGGGGGGGGGGGGGGGGGGGGGGGGGGGGGGGGGGGGGGGGGGGGGGGGGGGGGGGGGGGGGGGGGGGGGGGGGGGGGGGGGGGGGGGGGGGGGGGGGGGGGGGGGGGGGGGGGGTCTTCCTGTACAGGACGTCATCGACGAACTGATACATAGCAGACCGACGGGCTACTTTCTCCGCTTCTTCTTGCTCCTTAGGAAGCTCCCCTGTTTGGAGGAATCGGATGGTATGCTGTGCCCATGTCAGAGCCTGGGGCTCGACGGCAAGGACCAAAGGCATTTCTTCTGCAATGGGAGCGGCTGTCTCTACGGCCAGGGCTTGACGGCCTGCCGGAGTCAGTCGCTCCTCGGCAGGCTCAGAATCCACAGCAACACCCTTGCCGGTGGCCCCCGGGGGCTCAGCGGGAAAGTACTTGCCGGGGCCTGATTTCCTTCGTTTGTTCTACTCCATTGATGGTTCGACGGATGGTTGAGTTAACCGAAGCAAAAAAGTACCTGGTTCCACAGGTAGCTTGAATGCAGCGCGCTTTGACAGGTAATCGGCAATGTCGTTCTCCGCTCGGGGAACGTGCTCCGCTTGTATACCGTCAAAGCGTTCCTCCAGCTTCCTCACCTCATCTACGTAGGCCTCCATCAACGGGCTCTGATAGGGGGGGGGGGGGGGGGGGGGGGGGGGGGGGGGGGGGGGGGGGGGGGGGGGGGGGGGGGGGGGGGGGGGGGGGGGGGGGGGGGGGGGGGGGGGGGGGGGGGGGGGGGGGGGGGGGGGGGGGGGGGGGGGGGGGGGGGGGGGGGGGGGGGGGGGGGGGGGGGGGGGGGGGGGGGGGGGGGGGGGGGGGGGGGGGGGGGGGGGGGGGGGGGGGGGGGGGGGGGGGGGGGGGGGGGGGGGGGGGGGGGGGGGGGGGGGGGGGGGGGGGGGGGGGGGGGGGGGGGGGGGGGGGGGGGGGGGGGGGGGGGGGGGGGGGGGGGGGGGGGGGGGGGGGGGGGGGGGGGGGGGGGGGGGGGGGGGGGGGGGGGGGGGGGGGGGGGGGGGGGGGGGGGGGGGGGGGGGGGGGGGGGGGGGGGGGGGGGGGGGGGGGGGGGGGGGGGGGGGGGGGGGGGGGGGGGGGGGGGGGGGGGGGGGGGGGGGGGGGGGGGGGGGGGGGGGGGGGGGGGGGGGGGGGGGGGGGGGGGGGGGGGGGGGGGGGGGGGGGGGGGGGGGGGGGGGGGGGGGGGGGGGGGGGGGGGGGGGGGGGGGGGGGGGGGGGGGGGGGGGGGGGGGGGGGGGGGGGGGGGGGGGGGGGGGGGGGGGGGGGGGGGGGGGGGGGGGGGGGGGGGGGGGGGGGGGGGGGGGGGGGGGGGGGGGGGGGGGGGGGGGGGGGGGGGGGGGGGGGGGGGGGGGGGGGGGGGGGGGGGGGGGGGGGGGGGGGGGGGGGGGGGGGGGGGGGGGGGGGGGGGGGGGGGGGGGGGGGGGGGGGGGGGGGGGGGGGGGGGGGGGGGGGGGGGGGGGGGGGGGGGGGGGGGGGGGGGGGGGGGGGGGGGGGGGGGGGGGGGGGGGGGGGGGGGGGGGGGGGGGGGGGGGGGGGGGGGGGGGGGGGGGGGGGGGGGGGGGGGGGGGGGGGGGGGGGGGGGGGGGGGGGGGGGGGGGGGGGGGGGGGGGGGGGGGGGGGGGGGGGGGGGGGGGGGGGGGGGGGGGGGGGGGGGGGGGGGGGGGGGGGGGGGGGGGGGGGGGGGGGGGGGGGGGGGGGGGGGGGGGGGGGGGGGGGGGGGGGGGGGGGGGGGGGGGGGGGGGGGGGGGGGGAGAACCCGAGAAGTTTGCCGGACGGAATGCCGAAGACACACTTCTCAAGGTTCAGCTTGAGGTTGATCTTGCGCAGGTTGGCAAACATCTCTTCTAAGTCTTGTACGAGGGTTGCCTTGTCCTTGGTTTTGACCACTATGTCATCCATGTAAGCTTCCATATTTCTATGTAGCTGGGGCTCAAAACCAATTTGGACCGCCCTCGCGAACGTCGAGCCAGCACTCTTCAATCCGAAAGGCATCCGTAAAAAGCAATACGTACCACATGGGGTGATGAATGTTGTCTTCTCTTTGTCTTCTCTTGTCATGAAGATCTGGTGGTAGCCCGAGTAGGCATCAAGGAATGATAACAGATCACACCTGGCCGTGGAGTCAACAATCTGGTCGATGTGCGGCAATGGGAAGGGGTCCTTAGGACAAGCCTTATTGATATCTGTGTAGTCAATACACAGCCTCCACTTCCCGTTTGCCTTGCGCACCACCATCGGATTGGCCAACCACGTCGGATGGAGCACTCCCCTCACCAAGC